>JAUMHH010000355.1:0-11605 GCA_032359455.1 Chlamys rubida
AAAATGTTACTATAGAAATAACCCTAGTGTATATAAGCTTGTTCAATTACTTAATTAATACACAGAATATTAAAGAATTATGTAATCTTGGAAAGTATCTGAAAGCGGCAAATAAGCACCGATCAGATATATGACAGTTTGTGTGTTGTTCATTCTCCTGTGACCAATGTGGCTTTAATATCCTGTTTATTATGTTTACACTGATAAGTCGCAAGACTTAAAGTTGATAAAGAACTTGAACTTGAAATCCCATGACACAGACTAGATCAGTGTTGACATGCATGGTGTGATTTCGTGCACAAACATCTTTGTGTGATACATAATATAATCAGAATGTAATGCTAAATTGGTAGTAGGCTGGTAGCAATGACCTTGACCTTCAACCTACATGTACATGTATATACAGTAAGAAAAATGCATGTACAGCAAAATTCACTAGCTTGTGTTAATGGACCAGTGGGTAAATTGGTTCTTGTTTGGTTAGCATAACCCATTAAGAATCTACATAATAAAGTCATTTTGTGCCTTTTAAAATATATTGACTTAATGCATGTCATTAGCTGTGACGTATGTCTAGGCATATATTCAAGGGCTCAATCTAGCAGTAGCTAAGGCAATGTGGCCGTTGACTTTTATGATTTCAATCTATCTACTACCGGTAAAAGTAAAATCTCCCTCTGGTCACTGACACGTAATAATCAAACCAAATCACAGACTGATTGTAGTAAAAATCAATTATGCCCCAGAGGTTTCAACAACGTCAGAGCAACTTAAGATTTTAATATGCCACAGGGCTAGAAATTTATTTTTAAAATCACAAGTTACAAGTTGGGTTTGTATTTTCCAATTTTACTTGTCCATTTGCAAATTCCACTTACCAAATGTTATTTAACATGGTCAATAATATCAAAATTTGACTGGTCACAATTGGGATAGCAGTTTCAAATTCTAAAACCACTAGCCAAGCCAGACATTTCAATAGTCTCGGACTAATGGCCATGAGCTACCATTATTGTCTAGCCCTGAACCAGTAACTTTGTCTCGCTAACTTTCTGTTCTCAATATAATAAGAATCCAAACTCATTTCCTTTTAGGATTAAGGTTGATGTCATTTTCAGCTGAAACAGATTTGTAAATTTCAAAAATGGACTCCATTAGATGTAAATTTTGTATGCTGTAATACATATCTTAAGGATTATAAATGTCATAATAATTCATTTATTTAAAGTGTGAGACAAATTAATTAAAACATAAACATAATGTTCACAGTTAAAATCAGCCAGTAAGACTTACAAAAAGTTTTCAGTAGAAATATATATACACTTTTATTTTACGTTTATTACCGACAAACATGGAGTTTTCAGAGAAAAAATTGTTTCCTGCCCTATTGACTCCCAGTAAACCAAGTGGAATATGAAATGGTCTGGGTTGGGTGTTACCATGCTATAGTGTTTTGTACATGTGTAACATTCAAGTAAGGTGGCAATGTGCAAAAAATATGCTATACAAAATTAAAGCACTGTTCCACTACCGTAATACACCTCCAGCATGCGCAAAGAGTTGAAAGACATGTTGGGTATTAGCAAGGTCCTTGTATTGTATAAATTGTATGACTTATTCTAGGCATAAAGGGCACTGTATCAAATGCCATATAATAATATATATAATCTATCAACAAAATGTTAAGCAGTATTTGAAATGGTTTAGCACAGGGCAGTTGTCATACGTCAGAGAGAAAAGAAATCACTCACAGATTAACAGTAGACAAATCTCTAAAGGTTGGGGGGCAAAAGCCTTCATATGACCTAAATTAGATGTTATGAAGCTGTAAAATGTCTACCTGGGGTTATTAATAGATTCTAATCAGGTACATATATACTGTATAAGAGGTAACTGATCATGAGCAAAGCAAGAAGATATGTGTCAACTCCATCACATTATTACTAACATTAACTCTGTTAAAAGATGTAAGATAAACTAGCGGTAGTTGTAGGTCTCATGAAATTTTCATTTCCTTTCAGAATAAGAGGACGAAGATCAAAGTCTAGAAAGTATGGACTTATCACAACACGAGGATCAGATCTGGAAATGGCACCATTAGATGCGGATGATGAAGATGAAGACATGACAGTTTTTGAAATGAACGACAGACATAAATAACATTTCAGAAAATTAAACTCATCCCAAGTAGGTATTCTGATAACAGATTTATTGTGGCAATACTAGTTGAAAATGAAGGTAGAAATATGCCTGATACAATTTCACTAAGTATTGACTCCTTGTCCGAAGTACTAGTGCTACTGCTGTTAGTTGTTATGTGTAATGTCTGTTATGTTGACAGATTCTACATTTCAAATGTGATACAAAATATAGATGTAGTTTGTAACTTTGTATATAAATACTACACTGTACTTTCACTTGAGTATGTGCCTTTGATTCATGAAGCATAAATGATGTCCATTTTCAATATAGGAATAAATCAACAATTACGAGTGTACTGAAACACAGATATAGCCTGTTTGACTCTTTCACTGTTTCATTGAAAAAATGGTTTTCCTTACAATTAAGCAGTATATCATACAATTTACAAGTGTCTTCTTTCATTTTCAAAGTCACTGTTTAATTTCAAAGGTCAAGTAAACCCCATTTTTCTGATAAATTGATTACTAAATAAACAAATACCATTTTACTGGGACATTCATGCTATTATAGCATAATTCTAGTTTGTATGATCAATGAAACTGCAGTATACAAAGAAGAATATATGAAACTATTTCTTTTGTTTTTCCAGATGTGGCCTTCTCTTTTCCTCTTTACATTCCATGATGTAGCCGTTGAGGAGTAGCATCGCAATAACCTCCAACCCACTGACAAACAATGACTTCAGCAGACATACAAAATATAGCCTCCAACCCACTGACAAACAATGACTTCAGCAGACATCCAAAATATAACCTCCAACCCACTTACAAACAATGACTTCAGCAGACATCCAAAATATAACCTCCAACCCACAATCCACTGACAAACAATGACTTGAAATTGAGCAGACATCCAAATAGCCTCCAACCCACTGATAAACAATGACTTGAAGTTAAGCAGACATCCAAATAGCCTCCAACCCACTGATAAACAATGACTTCAGCAGACATCCAGATAACAGCTCCAACCCACTGACAAACAACGACTTCAGCAGACATCCAGATAACCTCCAACCCACTGACAAGAAAAAATGGACACCCAAATAACCTTCAACCCTTTTAGTCTCTCCTTTTCTGATACTATGGAGATCATTGGACAATGGCATGTAGACCTTTATGAACAGTCATAGTGACGCACAATATCTTGCCATTAAGTTTAAAAAGTTTTGTCCTTCTTTGCCATTCAAGCAACTGAGTTTTATTCAAACATTTTTGTTTATGAGGAGAACTTCTGAACAACAGACCAGAATGCTTTATCCCAGAATGTATTAGTCCAAGGTTAGCACAAATTGTTGGTGACAGTTAAAAACAAGACAGATCTGAATGGACTGTGAAATCCAGGTGTGATGTGCTATGTTCAGCCTGATAGGATCCAAGAAATCTAACGGAAGGAACATTTAGTTAGATATTATTGAAAATGGCAAGAAACTTATATCACTAATGATGTTTATGTTGTAATTTACTTTGTAGTCAAACATTGTAAAATATAATGATAATGGAACATTGAAAAATGAATCATAGCTGTTACATAATCAGAAGGTAAATTCTGGTTATAAAATCCCAAAGATTGTTGTCGTGTGTTTGTTAATGGTACATGTAATATCGTTGAAAAGACTGATTTATTTCCATCTTGTTGCATCATTGCTGTAAGTTCAAGTACCATTATATCATTTAATTGATGTTTGATTCGTTTTGGGGACTTTCATTTTTTGACCCGTTTCTTATTTCTGCCACATACATTCGCTGGCAGGGTTTTCGCCACTTTTCTTAAACAAATGTCAGCCCAAATTTAATGAAACTTTACATTATTGGTGTTCGTGAATGGAAGGCTGTGTGTAAATGACATTTCGTTTTTCAATCTGTCTTTCAAAATGGCCACAGTACAGCGGCCTATGACTTGTTGAATTTTAAATATTGACCAATTTCGCTGAAATTTGGTGTGTAGGTGTTTAATTGGACTGGAAACACTACTGCAACTTTCATTTTTCAATCGGTCATTCAACATGGGCACCACAATATTCAATTGGTCAAAATTTAAATATTTACAAATTTCACTTAAATTTGGTATATTTTTGAATCGTGCGAAAATAAATATCTCCTGAAATAAACGTGATCAAAAATAGTCGAACCACCAGATAATATAAAGATTCTTCAACAAGTGGAGAATCTTTTGTAACTTTCGAAAAATTATGAGAGCAAAATAAATATGATAAAAACAAAACAGTACCAGTCAAGGAATTTCATATGCCAAAACATTTCACCTTTTTACGTTTCATAGTTCCTTGTGTTACAAGGTCAAATGTGACCCATGAATAGCCTTGGAGGTGGTAACATACTGAAGTGTTAACTTTCCTATTATCATACTGTTACTATATTTAATATATCATTTGTCAGTGATAAACACATTAAAGAATACTGCATGTGGAGTTCCCATTGTTTTGGGCCATTATTCATGAAAAAAAAATTCATGGTCAGACTTATTTTCTGTGCTTAAGCCCATTCCTTATTCAGTAAAGCATTTGAGATCAAATATGAAGCCGAAAACTGTTTTTAGCGACTCAATTTTTGATTTTGTCTGTATCACTTGATTTCAGCAAATTACAAGGAAGTTGATTTGAGCACAGAATTCATGCTTGAGCGTTAGAGTGGTGTCCTGAATATGGCCCATGATATGAGGATCATTGGATGTGAGTTGTTGAAGGTTAAGGTTATTTATACAGTAATTATACTGTACTGGCTAGGTTAAAAAATTCATGTTTCCTTCGGTAAGTTTTCATCAAATTGGTAGTATATTTGTTCCCTAAGATAGTAATTTCTTACATAGAGTTAGTGCTTGTTCAAAATTGCCAAAAGGGTGTTTCTGCACACATTATATATGAGTAACATACTTAGAACAACTGGAAACATGGATTTTTTATCTTGGCCTTTTGGTGATTTTTTTTGTAATGTATAAATGAAGGGAGTTTGAATCTGTATTTTGGATGTTTAGAGAAATGTGAATAATATTTATATACTCAGATATTTTCTTGTCCTTTACAACTAAATGTACATTCAACTTGTTTTGTCCCATTTTTTTTCTGTGATTGACTTTGTTGTAGATTGTAGTCTTATGTTTGAAAGTTCTTTATATTTTCATTTAGAAATGTGTGTTTAGTTCTGCAACCTTGGAATAACATAATGCACAGGACTTGAAAGCAACATCTCAGTTCAAACATTTTTTTAATCTTTTGTAGCAATTGCAAGTTAACACAAATTAGTGAAATTTTATAGAATATAATTATATTTACAGATAAACCTTTATATAAGGACCATTTAGAGGAGAATGTGAAAGCTGTCTTTGTCGACAGGTGGTATTTTAAGGCAGGTGTCGAGAGAAAAAAATTGGGAAATTGGTAGTTGCGTGTTTACAGTAAAACCTTGTTATACTGCCAGCATTTGTCCAGGGAAATTTTGGCGTTATAAAAGTGTTTGGTGATAAATTTGGGGAAATGTATTAACAAGAAGAAGAGACATTGAAATATGTTGGCAGTACAGGAGGTGGTAAATGAAAGGAGTGGCATTATATCGAGGTTTTACTGTATATTTAGACAGGTAGTTTAAATATATATTTAGAAAAGGGGTAGCCAGGTATATATTTTGACGGGTAGTTTAACTCATTCACCCCTGAAGACACACATTTGAACTTCTTCAATTCAAAAGTTGGAATTGTTAATGATGAAATTTCAGGGGTGAATGAGTTATATATTAACGCAGGGGGTAGCCAGGTACATTTATATATTTGAACAGGTAGTTTAGGTATATATTTAGACAAATGGTCTTTAAAGTAGGTTTATATCAATATAATACATAATATTGAAATTTTGTTGAATCCAGAAATCCATTTTATTACATGTTATTGTTTAAAATTTTATATGAATTTGTTGATTGTGCTGTGTATGCTTCCATTCTGTATTACGTAACAATGACTGTGCCAACATGTTTGTTGTTTACTCATTTTACCGTCAACTTTGTCCCGTCTATCCAGAAAATCAGATCTCATCCTTTGTTGATTTGTAGATTTCTTTACAATCATAAAATTAATTTACACCCCTGGTAATATATTATCAAAATGTTATCACAGACAGGTGGAGTTACAAACAGTGTACCTAGTGAAATTCAGTGTTTTAACCCCTGTAAGCCACCAGGTGTTACTCGGGACAAAACTTTGTTGAGCCTCTACACAGTAAAGTAGATGGAGGATAATTATTGTTTCTGTAGAATTCAAATTGGCGGATACCTGTTTTTTTTTAAAATGTGAATATACAACTGAAGTACCGGTAGGTTATCCCGGGAGCAATAATCATCTGGTACTCATTATAATACGAGGAATGTTCAACAAGTGTGCTATTAAATCAGAACATATCACAACTGGAGCTTCCAATAACATCATGAAGGGCATTCGATTACAATATTGTAATTAAATTTACTTCTGTATAATGGGATATCACAATAATACTAACTGTTTTTCACACTAAAATACTTACATCTTTTTTTATTTTAGCCATTAACACTATATTTCACTAGCAAACTGTAATAAAAGTCTAGAAAGGATATATGATTTTGAATCAAGCCCTTGGTGAAATGTTCTGTTAATTGTCAGACTGTTTTACGAGCGCTGAAGTTTACAGATGTCCTAAGTACAGGATATTATCTTGTTATGGTTGTGATTGTATTGGTGAGGAAACAATAGAACTGTGTTTGATTGTATAACAGTAATCATATGTACATGTATAAAGGTTCGCAAGATGGAATAATTAAAAGGTGTGTGCAATTTTTTGTTCTGTACAATTTTTCAACCTGTTTATTCTATGGAATATTAATTTTATTGGTGATGCTTCATGTAATGTTATAGGATTAAATGCATATTGATGTGGTGTGATTCTGCTCATGAAGGTGAAGAAAAAATTGAGAAAAAAAATTAATTGCTAACTACATGTAGTACATCAGTTACTGCTAAAGAAAAGCAAGAACATTTTATGTTTTATCTGGCTAGTTTCTTTCACACTTCACAATTTATTTTTTCTTTGGGTACACTTTATTTAGATTATGGAGTTTGAAAATATACTAAATGTTAAAAAAAAAACCTATTGAAACCAATAGACCACTAACTTAAGGATACCTGTCCCAGTGCATGTAACATAGATTTCCACATAAGTTTTCGTTTTGGATATACTCGTATTGAGACTAAGCCAGGTTACTTCCCTTGATTTGAAGCCTGGTAAGGCCTTCGTGATTGATTTTTTTTCCATCTTTATTATTTCTTCTGCAAGCTATTGTTTTCTTGTCAGAAATAATTTTTCAAAGTGAAAAAAATAATCTAATACATTAATTGTTACAGTTTTTGGCAGTGGTACAGGGATCCTTAACTCATTGACCCCTGAAGTTGCATAATGAACTATTCCAACCTTTGAATTGGAAGGGTTCAAATGTGTCTTTAGGGGTGAATGAGTTAAAATGTAAGATTATGATGTTTGTTCACATTCCAAATGTTTGTCACTTTTCACAATATCAAAATGGCATTGAATGTGTTTGTGATTGAATGTACTATGGCATACACATTAAGCCAACTTAGAAAAGGTCACAGCTATAGTCAAAGTTGAAATGATAAGGTCTATTCCGTTTTAATAAAAAAAAAAGGAAAAAGTATCAAATTATTATGATCAGTCCGTTTCTTATCTTGTGTTCTGTTTATTTATAATATATGGGGCTTCAGTAGGTTTATTTACTATGTTATATAATGTATATTTATTACACATAGACTGTAATTAAATTCTGCCACTCACTCAAGCTTCTTATTATAATTTGCTCATAATAGATATTTACAACGTGCAATAGACAAGCCTGCATTGATTATCTGAACATTTTTTGTGTGATAATACTCAGCCTCAGTTACTGGCCAAACTTTTCACTCTGTGGATTAAAGCAAATTGATCTCTTGACAATTTGTGTAATTTGGTACTAGTACCTGTATTTCCTCATTCTTGTCATAATTTGCATTTGCTTTCCAGTCATCTAGGTCTCTGCTTACAAATAATTTCAGGTAGATTTTGAAGCTCTTCATTAATGCTTTAATAGTCGATATAACGGTATTGTAGTTAGAGAGAGATTTAACTCATTAGACGCACAGGCAGTTCAGGTGTTGGTTCTTGTATGGATGTGTTGAATGTTTCTCATCAGTTTAAAGTTCTGGAAGGGTGTTATTTTATTGAAGTAATTCTGATGTGTAACCAATCCAAAGTGTATGATCCTGTATTGTATAAAAAGTACAGCCATTACGGTGATGGTGCTACATTGTGTGTATCCCCGTTATTACAATTGTATGACATATGCACTATCATTTCTAAATCATGTATATGCGTAAACTTTATTTAATTTTGAAATGTTAATTAAGGAAACAGTTATTTCAGTCATTGTGCACTTCACTGCTTCCACAAATGTGGTGTGCTGAAATATGTACCACAATTTTTTTTTTAAATATATGAGATTAATTCAGTTGATGGTGACATTTTCTTTTGGATTTTGGATTTTGTCATTAGCTCATTCACCACTAAAATATCATAATAAAGTATTCCAACCTTTGATTTGGAAGAGTTCATACGTATCTTCAGGGGTCAAAAGTTATATAATATTATACAGCTTTCAATTAAGAAAATATGTAGATAATGACAGAGGTAGACATCAGAAATATGTCAACATGCGTCAAAATGTTTTAATTATTTGACTAAGAATATGGATCAATCAAAAGAGGAACCTGTATGCTTTTCGTCCCTGATAAAGTACCAGGTATATACAGTTATGTACAAAATGTAGTGACAAAAAGATGGGAGAGCAAATTCATGTAAGGAAGCCAGAGGGCCAACGTTTGGCTGGTTTAACTAGAGCAGTTTACAGTATCAAGTGGGTGAAATTTGGTGAGAAAGGAATACCAGAGGGCAAAAAAGGGACAGAAATATTACAGTTAATAGCGTCAATGTTTTGTTGAAATAGAAATATAATTTTAGGGTAATATGTTAATTGGTCCCATGGTACATCTAGTATTGCATGTATCCCTTTGATCATGTTGATGTAACTGTAATGTGTATAACTGTATATATATATATACTATGTATACCAATATCAAAATAAATTTATTTTGAACATTGATTGTTCTTGTTCTATATTGTTTCTTGTTCATAACTCCGAGAAAAATTTAGCATTAAATATGTATTAACACTAATACACGGAGCAATACTACCACCCTCCCTCAGATAGATTTACTTAACAATCTATCTGAAGGGCCAAATGAGCTTATGCTAAAGTACAGCGTCTTTTTAAAACTTCTGCATGACCAATAGGCCTAATCGTTAGCTCACCTAACAAGCTTGCTGGAATAAAGGGCTTCCAAGTTTGTTCAAATGAATAACCTTCACCCATATTCATGGTCACATTGGTCAATTGTCTTAAAAAACCTTAACACACTCTTCTGAATATTGGGCAGAAACATGCAGGCATGAAGGGCTACCGACTTTGTTCAAATGAATGACCTTGACACATATTCAAGGTCACCAGGGTCAAATATATTAAAATAAAATTTAAACGACTCCTTCTGAATAACCAAAATTGCTAGAGTAATGAAATTGGCCAGTAGCATGCTGGCATGAAGGGTTATTAAAGCTTTGTTCAAATGAATGACCCTCAACCATAGTCAAGGTCACAAGGGTCAAATATGTCAAAAACATTTAAACGACTTTCCTAAGTAAAACAAATGATGACATTAAGCCAGTAGCATGCTGGGATGAAAGGTTACCAAGTTTGTTCAAAAGAATGACCTGAAATACCAAAATGCAAAGGGTCTGTAGCACAGATGAAGACATATAAAGTTTGTTCATGTAAATGACCTTGACACACTTTCAAGGTCATATCTGGTCTATCGTGTATAAACCTTTAAATAAAAGACATCTTCTCAATATTTGGCAAGTTTTAGTCTGGGATGAAGGGTATACAGTTTGTTAAACTAAATGTCCTTGCTTGACTTTCAAGGTCACAGGGGTCAAATGTGTTTAAATCTTTAACAGGCTCTTTTGAATGACTTCGAGTAAAAGATACTGATATTTTGCCTGTAGCTTTATTTCGGCCACTTTTAAGGTTACAGATGTGAGATTAATACCAGGTGAGCGATGCAGGTGTGTCAAGATTGTTAAAATGAAATATCTTGCCCTTTCTATCAACAGCTGAAATCAGATGACCTTAGAATAACCCTCCTGTATGTTATTTATCCACAACTGTATCGATATTATGTATGATGCAAGGCTAAGACGATTTTCGTGGAAGGCCTGGCGAGTAGTATCGTGAGTCTTAAAATGCTGATGGATTCTGTCGAAGACTACGTCAGACATTGGGAAAACGAGTGCATGATGAATTTGATTTCATTTCAGAGTTGGTCAAATTACAGGGCCCCGAGAATGTGCTACAGCATGCCAACATGTATCTTGATGCGCAGAGAGTATCAACTCTGTGCGGTATGACCAAATTTTATCTTAATCCCCAAAAACGTCTAATATTACTCTTTACACGTCAGGAAAGGCCCAAACATGCCAATAGTAACAAATGTTCGGGTCCCTGTGGGTCAGATCTGTCAGGTCCATCATTCAAATATGTATAGGCGCATTGAAGTCTTAATTAGAAAACACAAGATCTACATTTCTTGACCTCTATGTCCAAACCACACAATCTGCATGATAATTTGTTCAACGTATTTGTGTATGAACATGAAGCATATATGTTATCTCAATTTGCAAACACTACTAAGTACATGTATGTTACATTCCCAACTTGATAACTTTTAAAGAGGCCCCTACTTATAGACACAGGGACCTGAGAATTTGTTACAGTGATATTTGGACCTAAACTAAAGTTTTCAGAGTAATTTTACATGTTTTAGGGGTTTAGATAGACTTTCGGTAAAATGCCACCCCCGATGATGATAAACATTACTCTGAACACCTTAGTTTAGGTCCAAATATAGCTGTAACAAATGCTTAGGTCCCAGTGCTAATAAATACAGTAAATAAGGATTAAAGTCGTATCGAGATCCTGTAGATTTTGATGAATTCAAATCTTTTCAACTGTTAACACTACCATACCTCATGCCAAACTAAATGTTAAATGTCTTCGTTCTCTTGTTGTGACAGCTCTTTTCCAACGAACACGAAATAAAAATGATTGTACGATATTAATAACATTTTGTGAAAAGCACAACAAAGCTGGTCTGTTCCGCTCACCTGGATATAACCTGTGTGTCAAAATCTTAAAACAAGAGTACCGCGGGGCGGAACAATATACGCCCGTCGAATGCCATATAGTGTTATATACTTTCTTACATTGAA
>JAUMHH010000366.1:0-11604 GCA_032359455.1 Chlamys rubida
CACTCCTCCTCACAGGACGACATGAGTGCTATGGAGGTGGTGCGGGAAAAGTGGTGTGCCTTCCTAGGGCAGGAGATTAGCGGTGAGTTATAGCGAGGGTAGTGATCGGCAATCGGCTAAAAATCACAATCGATAATCAGTTTGTTATCAGAAGTAGTAAACAGACTGAATATCAGTTGCATACTTGGTTTATAATTGTATTGGACTGAATACCAAAATTAAGTGACAAGGGCGGAATTTTGACCAATCATCGTGTAAAGTGTCAAAATAAGGTTTCCCCTTGAAACACCCATTCTTAGGTCCATGTCAGAAAAGGCCCTAAGGTACGAAAAATACTTAAAAGTTCTTGCATTTTGAACGATATCTTGATGATCAATAAATGAATTGATAAAGACCTCCAGCCATAAGTATTGGGAAACTATTGATATGATTTATGAGGAAATAAAAGGTGTCATAAGGAAAAGTTAAATTTTCATTTATAAAATAAAACACTGCTGACCTCAGGGTAGTTACTTGTTACACACACTATCGAGCAATATTATTATTCCCCGCTTTCACCGAAACGGCGGAAATAAATTTGAGTTTTTCCGTCCAACTGTCTGTCTGTCACGCTTCGTTTCCGTGCAATAACTGCAACAAATGTTAACCAATTTTCTTCAAACTTGGGAACAGGGTTAAATGCCTTAAGGGCTCGGCCAAGTGCGATGACCACGTTCAGCGGACTTTATTTGGCAAAGTTATGACCCCTTGAATAACTAAAAAACGTCATTATCTGTCATTTCCGTGCAATAACTGCAACAAATGTTATTACCGATTTTCTTCAAACTTGGTAACAGGGTTAAATGCCTTAAGGGCTTAACCTTGCCTTAATAATGTTTACCTATAATATGCCCTGCAAGCGGGGGATATAAATTCCACAATAATGTTTACCTACAATATGTCCTGCAAGCGGGGGATATCAATTCCACAAATTTGCTTGTTATCTCTTTATTTTGCTAGAGATGTACTCAAAGTAATATTTAGGTTCCGTCTACTGTGGCAAAAATGTTTCTAATGGTTTTATAATCATGTATACATTTCTCTATTTCACAGCTCGCAAAATTGAGAAGCTCCAAGATTTCATGTCGAAGTTGTTTGACCCGCCGAGCGAGACACGTCCCCCTGCTCTACAGACTGTTCAGATGCAGGATTTACGGGACTTATACAGACAGTATGTAAATGTGGTAGACAGCGCTGTCAACAGTGGATCAGTGGAAAAGGCACTTAAATGTCAGTAACGGTCAACATCGGTCAGTACGGAGGATCAACGGTCAATGTTTGGTTGGCACAGAGGATCAACGGTCAATGTTTGGTCGGTACAGAGGATCAACGGTCAATGTTTGGTCGGCACAGGATCAACGGTCAATGTTTGGTCGGCACAGAGAATCAACGGTCAATGTTTGGTCGGCACAGAGGATCAACGGTCAATGTTTGGTCGGCACAGAGGATTAACGGTCAATTTTTGGTCGGCACAGAGGATCAACGGTCAATGTTTGGTCAGTAAGGAGGATCAACGTTTAGTAGTTGGAACCATTGAAATGTCCTTGGAAAACCATTGGAGTGTTGTCAGAGGCAATAAACAGTTGGCTTGTTATCAATGTCAAACCATTGAAGTGTTTTCACTGATAAAACTATTGAATCATTGCCAGGTTCAGACGGTTAACTGTTGTCGCTGATAAACCATTGAATCATTGCCAGATTCAGACGGTTAACTGTTGTCACTGATAAACCATTGAATCATTGCCAGGTTAAGACGGTTAACTGTTGTCGCTGATAAACCATTGAATCATTGCCAGGTTCAGACGGTTAACTGTTGTCACTGATAAACCATTGAATCATTGCCAGGTTCAGACGGTTAACTGTTGTCACTGATAAACCACTGAATCATTGCCAGGTTCAGACGGTTAACTGTTGTCGCTGATAAACCATTGAATTATTGTCAGTGGTAAACCTTGAACGTGTTTTCAATGGAATACGTTTTAGGAGTGCAAGAACACAATATCAAACCCCAGAAGTCGGCTGCTGGCAAATTGATTGAAAAAAATATCAGTCAACTGAACGAGCCACATTTAACATAAGATAGCTTAGCCGACTGAGCTATAACGGGAGGCCAGTGATGACAGACCGTTGTTTACCAGCCGACTGATCTATAACGGGAGGCCAGTGATGACAGACCGTTATTTAACAGCCGACTGAGCTATAACGGGAGGCCAGTGAAGACAGACCGTTGTTTATCAGCAGACTGAGTTATAACGGGAGGCCAGTGAAGACAGACCGTTGTTTACCAGCACTGGAGGCCAATGAAGACAGACCGTTGTTTACCAGCCGACTGAGTTATAACGGGAGGCCAGTGATTACAGACCGTTGTTTACCAGCCGACTGAGCTATAACGGGGGCCAGTGATGACAGACCGTTGTTTACCAGTGAGGTGTGACAGCGTCGAATGGATATGTGTGTGATCGTGAGGCGTGACCGTTGGGCAAACCAAACATTGTGATATTTATTATTTATAAGACTATTGTACCAGATAGTACACAAAGTATTTACACAACGTTTATTCTTTGATGCAGTGGGATAGAAAGGAGACGAGTTTTAGAAAGTTTGTGTAAAGTTTTTCGTCCTGTTATATACAAGTTTGAAATAGTCACCGACACAATAACTTGTACAGGCTTAATCTGAAGTTGTAACAAGATTAAACTTTTCACAATAAGGCCATATAAAAAATATATTTCCTGATCAGTCTTTTCCCCCCTAATAGTTGTACGGGTAGGTTATTGTTCTATGAAGTCTTTGTAAAATTGCTCTTCATTTCGTTTTGTTGCAAATATTTTACAGTAAATATAATCAGAAACAAAGCTATGTTTGGTCTGAAGATCATAGTCAAATAAATTTGAAGAGTGTTCACTTAAAACTATGATAAAAGCTTGTTAACTCATTCACCCCTGAAGACACATTTGAACTCGTCCAATCCAAAGGTTGGAATAGTTCATTATGAAATTTCAGGGGGGAATGAGTTAAAATGCATGAAACATTATTTTGCTTAATGCAATCTTTTTCAAGGTCCATTTTTCTTTTCTATTTGGGATTTCAATTTCAACACATTTTATTGACAAAAGAAGTGAACAGGATTGGACATCAGGCATTGCCTATATTAAGTCCTCTCCTCTTTTTGGGATTTCATTTGGCAGTCTCAATGAAATGTTTTAAAAAACCGCTTCAGACACAAAAATTCTGCTGAATAACTTTGTTATATATATAAATAAGTTCATTTAAAATGTCCTGATTAGAAAAGGATGAGACACTTGGATTTGAATGTTTCTGTTGGTGACTTGTTCGGCTAACGAACCTTTGAATCGTTAGGTCCGGACACTTTGTGTCAAATTTTCAGAAATTATAAATTAATGACCCGAGATCAGTTAACAGACTGGAGCTGTACATTGTTTTTAATTTGTCTAAGTCATGTGCATGCTTACTTGCCTCATATGTAGATTACTCAATGTTTAACCCTTTCACCCTTGTGTAACTTTAGTAGACTCTACCATGCATTGATCTGGATGAGTCCATTATGGTCTAGAGTGGTGAAAGGGTTAAGAGAAAGGTTTAAATTTTGTCATTTAAGTTCTGAATCACCTTCAGCTCTCTGATCTTCAGTAAGTTGTTATTATTTCAGGTAGGGAATTATGTGGGTTTTTTTTTTCGTCTGCAGGTTTGTGAGAAGCTTCACAGACAATGTTGATAAATTGTTATACCGTATAGCGGGAAATTTTTGCGGGTTTTTAATTTGGCGATTTGGCGGGTCTTACACTAGATCGCCAAATTAAAAACCGTCAAAATTAAAATCGTCAACATTTATGACTAAATGACTACTTATACTCGTATTAAAAACTTGGGCTTGTGTCAAATCGCCAAATTAAAAATCGCTAAATTTTAACTTTCATTTTTTTGGTCATAACGCCAAATATTATGCCCGCCAAAATGTCCCGCTATATGGTATTGTTAAATAAAATATCACTTTACATACGCTCTTGCTTGCTTAAGTAGGAACACGTGCTTGTCATTATCATAGTGCATGCATGCAGTTGTCAACGATTCCAGTGATCACCAAAATTATATAATTCATTCATTTCATTAAAATGTTATTCGCACATCTATAATTACATAGTAATTTAATGGCGGTATGAACATAAAAAAAAAGGACAAAATAAATACCAGATGTATCCGCGATACTCCAGGGTTACGCTCACTTTGGCTCTCTACACCCCTGGAATATGTCATAGCAAACGCGAAGGCTCAGTGTGCACCACCTTGTGGAGGAGACAGGAACACTAGTCTGATCCTTTGATGTACAGTCAAAGTATTGCCTACCTGCACTATTCAGTTCCATGGAAGTTTTTGAAAAGCCAAAATTAAAGTATGGGTAACCATATGTATGTTGAAGGTATAGCATAGAGCTACACTTCTGATTTAGTCATGGACCGTTTTTTAGCCTTAAAATAGCAATATCAACTTTCAGTAAAATAGTTCTATTTAAAACTTAATTACTAGATAATAATGTGTTCACATTTTTTTTCCAATTTCATTCATCCAAACAGACTAAATGTTTCTACAAAATGATGGGTGAAGAACTTCGGATAATTAAAGAAACATGAAAAATCAGCTTTTTTATCAGTTCTGAAATGTAGCTAGTACTGCCCGAAACAAGCTTAACCTATTAGCTAAGGTCAAGACTGATGATTGAGATATCATTGTACTTCTTACCAATTTGATGCCAAAACTACTCAAACAATTTAGGTGATTTTATGTCGACGTTAAATCTTGTCAAATTCGACATTAGAAAAGATGTGGAAATTGTAAAATTTAAACTAAGGCTACTGATATCTAGCAAAAATTTGTTCAATTGAAAAATGTACGTAAGTTTTTTCCTAAGAATAGTTTTGAAGATAGTGAAAAGCCATACCCTAAGATCTGAGGTTTCTTCGCATTAGAATAGACATATCTAACGATTTGATACATGTCACTTATTTATATTGCTTAAAGAACTGGAAAATGTGACCTGTTCTATTTTAACTTATTCTGTGTTCAGAAAAGAAAGCCATACTTCATTTTGACAAATATTATGATTCATTTTAAGCCTTTATTATATTTATTTCCCTCATTGGAACCAATAGAAATACGTTACAGAGTGGAACATTTATCACATTACAGGCCTTCTACTGTTGTTTTATTTATGTCTATTACAAATCCTGTTTTTATTTTTAACCCATTTATGAACCATTTACTTTTAAAAGTCAAATTCAGGTGCAAGTTTCATGCAGGACAGGCATTCTAAGTCCTACGGCGCATCAAATATAACTGTTTTTGTACAAATATAGCTGTTTTTGTACAAATATAACTGTTTTTGTACAAATATAGCTGTTTTTGTACAAATATAACTGTTTTTGTACAAATATAGCTGCTTTTGTACAAATATAACTGTTTTTGTACAGATATAACTGTTTTTGTACAAATATAGCTGTTTTTGTACAAATATAGCTGCTTTTGTACAAATATAACTGTTTTTGTACAAATATAACTGTTTTTGTACAAATATAGCTGTATTTGTACAAATATTAATGTATTTGTACAAATATTAATGTATTTGTACAAATATTAATGTATTTGTACAAATATAGCTGTTTTTGTACAAATATAACTGCTGTGTATTAGTTATTAATACATCGGCGAGTAAATTATTACAAACAGGGTTACCAGTGGTCCTACATGTACAGCTGAAGAGTCCACTGCTGTAATACAACGCCAAAACTTAGAACAAAGGTCGCGCCTTTAAGGTAATAGTACCAGTTTCACACAATACTGTTCTTTGACTGAAATAATTTCCTGAATTTCAGTATTTTCCGATGAAAAGCAAATATATTTTATTGTCAAAAAGGATTTTTTGAGTTTGAAAAATCTTAAGTTAGGACATTTTTCTTAAATTCTGTTATGCTTTCTTAAGAGAAAGTCATGAGTTCAAGAGTTTTTTAAGATGTTTACATAAAATTTCAGCATAGTGTTGTAGTCAAGAGTCTGTTAAAGTATAAAAACTGCTTTTATTTAAATCAAATTTTAATTAATTTAAACCAAACACTTGTTATTACTGGAAAGCTGATTTCTTATTGATTTATTTGACTGACAGTTTCAACGAGCATCTGACCTAAGTCACATTGTTTCTTTAAGACATGGACCTCACTTCAGCTAAACAAAAGATACGGGAATTAATTTGATAATTGATCATGACTCATTAATCAAAGTTTAGATAGGAAAATACTTTCACTGTTGCA
The DNA here is from genome assembly GCA_032359455.1 of Chlamys rubida. Lineage (NCBI taxonomy): Eukaryota > Metazoa > Mollusca > Bivalvia > Pectinida > Pectinidae > Chlamys > Chlamys rubida. The sequence continues at coordinate 6,360 of JAUMHH010000366.1, forward strand.
TAGATATTATTTGATAAGTGACTGCTAATGTAATCCCATGAAAAATAAAACGAAAGTCAAAATATGTTACTGTGATCTGATATTAAATAATGGGAAAAAATTGTGTAAAAAATGGATCTGGTTTCTATTTTGTTTTAAAATATTGTTTTTATTGTTGTTTTCTTTATCACATGGCAAGCTTGTGGAAAGATTCCATAGTTCTGTTTTAATTAATTCTGGAAATTTCATTTTGATTACAAATAAAATTTGAGAGATGGAATTTGGTTTCCGGAGTAGGTGAATAATCATGAAAGGCTGATTATGTAAAGGACAAGTTAAAAATGAAACTAATTTTACTTGATCTTGAAAGTAATTCATAATAAAAAAAATATGGCATAGAAGTTAAAAAATATTGTCATGATAAATAGCAATTGTTTTAAATATTTTTGACAAGATTTTGACTAAGGATTTTATGTTCAGGGTGAGTCCTGTGTTCTTTATTTTTTTGTTAAGACCTAGTTTATTTAGTTTTTCTTGTATGCATCTTTTAACCTTTTCACCCCTATGTAACTTTAGTTAACTCTACCATGCATTGATCTAGATAAGTCCATTATGGTCTACAGTGGTGAAAGAGTTAATATCTTAAAATTCTCATCAGTAATCATTAACTCATTCACCCCTGAATTTCATAATGAACCATTCCAACATTTGAATTGGAAGAGTTCAAATGTGCCTTCAGGGGTGAATGAGTTAATCCGGAATACAATGGTGACAATAAACTTGTTCAGATTCGCTTTTAAGCTTTTCATTCATACCCGAGTTTCTGCTGATTTTAGGTACGTTTTAGTATCATGTTCTTGTTGTTCAAAATTCAAAATAAAAAGATTAAATTCCATACAAACAGTACACTATATTACACAATCTCACTGTGTTTGATAAACTTCAACATTGTGTCTTGCTGTTTGAAAGCTGAACAAGGGCCTCATGATTTCTTTGCGTGGATAAAGAATGGATCTATATGTAAGTTCAGCAAAACAGTTATCCCAAGATTTGCCTAAATCTTTCTGAGTGCAGACAATGCATTCGTAACCAACCATTTTTTACCTTAACCGTAACGTTCAAACCACATTATTAGCACGGTCAGTGAAATTTGTTGGTTTAATGTTAGCTTTAAAACGGTTAAATACGAAAGATTTTTCGATTATTCTGGCAGTTTTCTTTTGAATAAAATTTCAATTGAGGTTCCTTAACGAAACTTAAGATCTTAAGGAAAAATAACGTTTTTTATCGAATATTTGATGAAAATCAGCTGGAACTCGTCATTAAGGAGAGAGATATTTGCATTGATGTCTTACTATTTATATGGACTACCTGTATATAGTGCGTTACACGGTAGATACGTGAGTGTTGCCAGGTTGATTTGCTACCTGTATTATATAGAAGCTATACCTGCTGTAAATATGTACCAAAGTTAGCTTCACTGCTTTGTACATAGTACCCCAGACTGTACAGAAATGTTGAAAGTTGAAATGAGAGGAAATATATCTGAGAGAGTTGTTCAAAAAGAATAAAAAATTGAAATCTTAAAGAAACTGTGTTATATTTTATATTCTGTTCCTATGGAAGGGCTGGTAATGTTGTTCTGTATTAGTTCTCAGACTCTGGTACCAAGTTTCATTAATTTCATCAATCATTTAGCAAAGATTCAAAATCTTTGATATTTTCATAACTATTAAACTGAAAGCAAAATCTACATATCCAGTATTTAAAAGTAGCTTCTTATACCAGAAATGACTACCAAAACTTTCTGTTAACAACTTCCGAAACTTTTGATATGGAAACTCTACTAGAAGTTATTGAAACCTGAAGAACTGATTCCTGAAATACAACAAAATGGATTTTGAATCAGTTGACTTCACAAGAAAACAAATAATAATAATTTGAGGTTCTTATATACCGCTTTATCACAACCTAGTTCATCTCAAAGCGTTTCACAAATTATTATCCGTGGTTATATGGCCTGCAACCAGACAATATCTTTCTCAACTCCCTGGGGAGCATACAGCCAGCGCTGCCAATCACGAGCCCGGCGTCTTACCAGTAGACTACCGTGCCTCCTAGAATATAAAACTTGGCCTGTGACCTTTCCTTATGGCATGTCATTCATCAACATATTCTTCTTCACAACAATAATGTCAAGAGTCATCACATTTGGTCAGTAACTTGCTGGAGCGCAGTGATAAACACTGCAATCAACTACCTTGAACCACTTTCAAGTAAAAAAAATTGTTAAAATCTTCGGAACCACGAGACCAAGATTCATGATATTTGACCTGTAGATTTATCCAGGGATTGAGGTCTACTAAGTTTGTACAAAAGATGACCTTGACGAACTTTCGGGAGGCAAAGTGTCATGATGTTTGTAGCTTGCTGGATTCAGGAACTAGCAAGTTTGTTCAAGTGAATGACCTTGGCATTTCTCCAAGGTTACAGTAGTCTTGTATGTTAACAACTTTGCCTTCTGCATATTTAAGATGGGGGGGAGGGGGGGACTGTTATGGTTGTTCAAATTAATGGCATTGGCCCTCTAAGGACACAATTACAATGTAACATATTCATGTAACTTCTACAGACTACAGAACTACAATGTCTACAGTCGTAGTTGCCAATCGGGAACCGTCGGCACTTACGGAAACTGCCGACGGTTCCCGAGTGTCGTAGTTGCCTGTATCTTTCTCATGCGTATAGATATTACGATTTTTCATATGAATGACTTTAACCCGAACTCAAATTGTTACACTACCACTTCAACCGATTGAGCTACTTGGTCAACGGACGTGGCCTGTCCAAAGTGTACTACAGAATTATATCTGAACGGAAACTTGGTATCCAGAGATCAGAGTGGGACGCACTTTGTGACCATAGTTTACTAGCAAAGAATTACACTTTAAATAAACAGCATGATCATGCGCTAGATTCATGAGGAATTGCGTGACTTACAAACCCAGCTCTTCTTCCTTCCAAAGTGGAGAACAGCATCAAACAGTGTTCAGAATACAGATTTAAAAATTCAACAATTTTTATAAGGGATTCTAGGAACATGTTATGAATTACTCTCATTGCTCCAGTTTCAGTAACGTTTTCCTACTTGATAAATTCCTTAACTGTATTCCCTAATTGATTTGTTTCACGTAGAAAGGCAGTTAAGGAAATTTTCTCAATATTGGATGTTTTCTTAGCTGCTTTTCTACGTGAAACATACAATTAAGGAATTCAATTTAGGAATATTGTTTTCCTGTGGAGAATTTTAGGTTGAAGAATTTCCTCCAGTTAATGAACGTACGTGACAATGGTACCTACAGAATCGTTAACAGCGTCATCAGTTTCTACGCCTTCTTTACCAGGAATTTTTATAACATGCAAACTTGTCGGTGATTTGGCAAATGGAAGCTCACCAATCATTTAGTGCTTTTCTCCAAGACTGTCACTGAGATCAAGTCCGTGGTTTTCTCTAGATACTCCCGTTTTCTCCCATACATAACAATATATTCAAAAAATTCTGTCGATACTGAGAACGATTTAGATTTGGAATTTTAACAGATTTATCAAAACAAGAAGAGGAGGATCATGCATTATTTCTTTATTTCCTCCAAATTAAAGAGTTACAAGAACATATAAACAAGTTAATTAATGGTCAATTCATAATTAAGTATACTTATGTACAAAAATAACATGGAACATAATTCATTACGACATTGTTCGTCTTTGATGAAAAATTTAGCACATTCTAAATAGGGTAATTAATTCTCAGATATACATGTATTTCATTTCAGTTTTACCGATGAAACAATTTCATCATTTTATCAACAGAAATAGCACAAATCAATACATAAAGTTTTCATAATCTAATTCACATAACTTGTAATGGAGGATTCCTCCAAGAAGTATGTGAATTATATTGTAGTGTGACAAGGAGTGCGAGTAAAAAATACGGCACCAAAGATCGTCTCTAAGTTTCTCAGTTTTTGTACGATGGAGGACAATGTGGTGGTAATGTCAGTGTGTAAACTACCACAGAAATGACACAACCCAATAACGTTAGGGACAATGTGGTGGTAATGTCAGTGTGTAAACTACCACAGAAATGACACAACCCAATAACGTTAGAAGATCGTATTTCTACGCACAACCTTACTACATTATTTGTCCTACCCAAGTACTCCGGGAACTTCAAAGCTTATTTCCATAAAGTATGTAGACAAATTGTTTCACCAGAATCGCTAATCATTCTATCATACATCATCATTTCTTCCAGATTGTACACTGCTTTATACACGAGTGATTTCCTCGATGATTTACTAGGAAAAACAGCGTCTGAAACATATACTTTAGTACACAATTAAATAAATCATATTTGCGAAGTATTCTCACAATATCACATACAACCGATACATCAGAAGACGTTTCAGAAATACTGATTGGGTTAAATATGTTCTATTCGTCCCACAAAGTCGACCAAGGAACAAAAGTTTCTTATATCAATGTAAGCTTCGATTGATGGCCATCCAATTAGTGAGTTAGCCATATTGGTTATAGTCCTAGCAATGAAAGATTGAATAGATTTCACGATAAAATTCTGAGCACGTTCTAGTTTTATTAATTATGTTTTAGATAGTTGCCATAATTCACACCCATATAAAGCAGACGGAAACAACTTTTGTCTTAATTATTTTGGTTTTACAGTTTATGGGCTGAGAGTTCTATAGGGTGAGCGCCGGACCTGATAAGAGGCATTGTACCTTTTTTTAATACGTCTAGAGTATAGATATTACGTATTTTCATATGAATGACATTGACCCGAACTCAAATTGTTAATATAAACTTTATTTCATTTCTTTTTTTCATTTACAGTAAGATGTAAAGCAATACACAATTGTTGAAATTGGATTTGGAAACAAGTTTTACAACTGAGGTAGATCCATCTCCAGTGGAAGAAATACGTGAGATTTGAGGACCACACATGTGTTATGACTATAATATTTGAGAAAGAAATGTGCAATGCGTTATATGAGTATATGAGTAAAAAAATAGATAATAGGGGAGGGTAGGATAGGAAAGAGGGGAGAGAGAATTGCTCAGATTAGCCCTGTATTAAATTACTGTACATGGAGAATGCCACTGTAAACGATAGGTATATATATTGAAAAGGAAGATTCTTCGAGAGCTGATAATGAAAGTTTGAGTACAGGAGAGAATCAATGCATTT
>JAUMHH010000377.1:0-11604 GCA_032359455.1 Chlamys rubida
ATTCGAGCCCAAGTATGTTAAAATTATCAGAAACATTGTCGTCAAATAATACGAAAGATGTAGTTAATGTAACATTTTTTTTTTAAATGTACTTATAAGACAAGAACAGATACTCTTCACTGTTTGTAATTCCGTCATTGTACTTTGTGTTCATAACAAACTGTTTGTATTTATGTCTTGCATGCGTTGTACATTCTTTGCACTAACTTGCAAACTGATGAGCTGTAAAGCTCGAAATAGAAACAAAATAACTTGATCTTGTAGGCCCGACGGCGTATGATAAACAAGCGATAACTTAACAAGAATCGCCATGACCTCATGTAAAGGGGGAATATGTCACTTAGGTAAAATATCACAATATTAAACTTGATCAAATTTTAACTTGCTAACGCTTAGGCTCCGGCATGCGCTCTAGACTATCTAGGGTTCTACACTCAATATGTTTTAAAAATCCACATTTCAGTAATAGTCAATGTTATTGGTCCTAGCTCGTATAGTGAACGATATATCTTAATCAGTTATTTCTCGTTAACTTGTTTATTCAGAATATTTAAAATTTCTTGAATAGCGAATGACTCTTATAATTTCTCACACATACACAAACCAACACCTATCCGGACAGGTAGAACATTGTTGAACGGTACGATTTAGATCAAATTGTCGGATTGATTCGTCATTGTGTACGTGTATAATAACTAAATGTATAATGTTCGACGCTATCAAAAGTCGGTGAGAGCATACAGAAAATGTACTATGGCGATGGCGTTGTGCAACGTCTGTGCTGCACACGTGACTTGATGCGATTTTTAATGATTTACAGCGTGTTAACACCAATACACTTTTTGTTTATTATTTTTGTTGATTTGTTTCACTAGTGAAAGTTCAGTTTTTAACTGAACAAATAATATAATTTTGAAGTCAATAATGTATACATTTTGATTTTAGCAAAGAAACACAGTTTTGTAATTTGCATAATTCCCTGAAGCAGATATTCCTAAGAATATAACACAACAAGGTATATGAACATTCGATTGGCCCCATAAAACGTTGCATAGCACGATCTATCTATATATACAAGTATTTTGCCCATTACCGCTTAAATAACAAAGTTATTTTATGCTTGAACATTTCTCGCAATCTCATTGGTCGGATCCTATACACGTGACCAGTCCTCAAAAACTCATGAAGACTGGTTATCCGGTGAATATCGATTTCTAAATATAGCCTATATGGAAATTCCCCGGAACCTGTCGTAGCGCAAGCGCAGTTAGACCGGAACGCGATCTGTCAGACGACAATAGAAGATGGCTGCTGGCAAACGTTTCTCCTCCGTTACATCAGAAAATTACCAAAACTATTCGAGGATAAAGATGCTGTTAACATAAAAAAGGCCATTGAACACGCAGTGCATGTCCTCCATGCTTATCTTAAGAAAAAGAACCTAGACGATGCCTTCGAAAGCTACAATGCTGAATTGTTGAATTCAAACCTGGCTAAATTTTACACGGAGGCTCGCGTACGAAAATCATAACCTTGAGTTTTGTTTGGTTTTATTTTATTGTTGAAGCATATAATAAAACAGTTATGGGCTTTTGTGCTGGTAAATATGATGCGATATGAACCTGAAAGAGTGATATTGACCTCGGCTTCGCCTCAGTCAATATCACTTTTTCAGGTTCATATCACATCATATTCACCAGCATAAAAGTCCATAACTGCATAATATTGATCAAATTCTAAAAATTGAAATATTCAATTAGTTAAACAGATTTCCAAGCCTGTAATATTTGATTAAATAATGGCATTTTGTGATAATTACAAATCATATTTACAGATTAACTTCTGGTATTGCCGATTTGCAAACATAATACAGATATATTGTTCATGTTATTTCTATAAGAGGATAACACAAAGGCAATTAAGACTCTCGTTTTGCTGCTTCACATTTACTGGTAAAACACTCCAAGATGTCAAGATGGTTGTCACAGTGACAATCCTTATTTCCGCCACTGCTATTAGTAGAGGTGTTTGTATGTGGGGCTGAGTGCTCTCAAATCTACTCAGGATTCGCCAGCAATGGCTTCAGTCAATGCAGATAATGGATGACGGGAGAGGCAAGCAGGCAGTCTGCCGTTGCGCAATGTTAACCCTCCTGTTTCTATTCACACATTAAGCAGGATTCAAAGGAGTATTAATTTGCTTCAAACTCCAGGAGTTCTGGAGATGTCGTGACAATTGCTAAATGTCAAAGACATTCTCTGGAACGAAAAACCATTGTCTACACCGGGGGTACCCAAGTAAATGCTGAAGATGCTAGAATTGTAAAGACGTCTTGGATATTTGTACAAAATCATGCATAACTATGTGGTTCATGTGCTTTCTTGTGAATTACAATACACTGAACAATATCCTTGGGATGGAATGTATTGTTTCATATATATTACTTGCAAATTCAATTTTACACAAAACATATCATTATCTTGAAAGTTTTAGAATTGCAAATAACTCTTTAATTAAATTCCTTTCAAAATAAACTATCGTAATTCCCATATATGGCTCTATGCATATTAAACCTTTCTAATCATAAGCATCTGAATGACAGTGCTGCTTAATGAGCAAAGAATGACACCAATCTTGCCACTGAACAGTCCTCCATCAGGCCTGAACAATCCTTATGTAGAAGCATGAAGCCATCAATACCAGCCAATCGCCCCCTAATGAAAATAAAACAACACTTTCCCGGACATACAGATGTATCAACTGATTAATAAACTACGATATATGTACCTAGTGATATTCCCTGCCCGTCAACTTGGTGCTATTAATACCGACAAATTACGATAAATCTGATTTTATTCACGACTTATTTTGTAAGCATGTATAATTTCTCTGGTAGAAACCATGGAAATATCACCAATTAGAATTACAGGGGATCGAAGCAATGTGAAAGCCTTGCATCTGTCCCTTTTAAATTTGTTTGCCAAAAAAAAAGAGAAGATTATAAATATATTGATAAAAATTATATACATTTTGCCAATCTGAAGTAGAGCTAGATCTTCACTTAACAAGATGACAAGATTTCACTTAACATTTATTGAAAATATTTGACTTTTGACTTAGAAGTGAAGGTCACAGTGACTTAATTATAGTGCAATTGGTACAGCCTCACCGTACCGCCTTTTGGTGATACAGATTTACTTCAAGTTTCATCAAGATATCTTTTATGACTTAATTGTTACAGCCAATACAAGATTATTTAAAAAGAAGAACCAGTACTAATTGATGTTTTCCTTGATTTGAATGGGCAGGGCTAAAATTTAATTTCAATAGCCACTAATTAGTCGGGCTAGTAGTTTTCCATTTCATTAGCCCATGTGTAAATTCCACTAACTCAATATCATTCATCATAAGTCATCCAAGCAATATCAAATTTTGACTGGTCAATTGGACTAGCAGTCCTTAAAACCACTACCTACTCCAGCTAGAGACTTCACTAGTCTCAGACAAGCGGGCTACCCTTATTGTCTAGCCCTGATAGCAGACAAGTTACTACCATATATAACTGACTTAATAACTACAGATGTATAATGTTTCACTGCTAATCAAAATAATTCTTCATTTTTATAAAGAAGAAAATCATCCAGAACAATGAATTCTACCGAATGATCCACAAAAAAAATCATAAACTATGATTGGTATCTATTACCATTATCTAATCAAAACTGTTCAGAAACCAGCAACTTTTTCCTGATCTTTTTATTTTTGGCTTTTGTTTTTTCAATGCAATTTCTCTTAGAAAAAAAATTCATGAAAATATGAATACAAATGAAAAGAAGGATTTAAGATATGGAAATGTCAAAGAATTGATAGTGGTGTGGTCCTTTGTGGATCCATCACAATCTTTATCACATGTTTTTTTGCTGAAAAAATTTGCATAGTTTTGAATCCTTTAAACAATATTGCAAGCATCAATAATTTGTCAATTTAAATTCTGATGAAGCTATTTAATCATTATCAATTTTAGACCGCAGCATCATAGAACCAGTTCTCGAAAAGGAACAGATTTAGCTAGTCCCCCGCAAACAAGCAGGCAGACAAGAAGAGACACAAGACAGTAGTGAGCTTTTTTTAATGATAAACTTACACTTAACTGAGAGATCCCACAACATAGGCACTGCATGTAGCATTATAATACATCTGTAGCTTGCATAAACCCTCCTCCCCTTCCTACTACAATATCGCTATTGGAACTTTGAAAGGGAATCTTGTACATTTTTTTTGTAATATATAGACCTTCAAATTCAGTTTTATCAAATTAAAAATGAAGTTGCTAAGTGATACGGAATTGGCTGATGTCTTTAAACAATAACCCCAAAATACAAACTCATTCAAGGTATGAAGGAAATGAAGTAGCTTGAGCCATGACTAATGTGCAGGAAAAGGACAGGACAGAATGGATAAGGGTGATATCCAACTTTACTAACTGTATAAACTGGAACCTGTATATAAAGACCTCAAAAGACTTGGTTATTCGTCTTTTTTATGGTGAATTTGGGGCCTATAGCCTTCCACTAGGTAATTTCTGCTGTTTTCCCCAAATCAATGAAAACATATCTCTTTATTTTTTAAAAATCATGTTTTTTGTGTGTGATATTTTCCCAAAGCCACATGTACAACACACAGGCTCCTGTCAAACAGAGGTAGAAAATTCACTGCCAACCTACAGTCATATCAGACAGAAAACCATGTCCCACTTGATGTTAGCCAAGTTAGACATCTTCAGACCTGTTCAATAGATGACACTTATAGATATACCTGATTATGAAACAACAGAACAACTGGCTAACTGGAATACCATATCAGCAAGACTTAAAGCCTGTCTGATGGACATCAGTACTTGGTTGACTGCCAATATACGCTTAAGTGAAATCAGGATAAGACAGAAATGATTGTTTTCACAGAAAATTAAGACTCAAATGACTACAAAACTATTCAGGCAGTTTTATCAGCGAGGAATCTAGTCATATAATTTTAACAGGATTATGACCATGGATAAATAGGGTATTTGCTGTTACCAAATTGGTAACATTGGATGTATATGACAATATATTACTATAAACGTATATGAAACTTTGGTTATATATCCCTTGTAACACCTGACCTGGACTACAACAATACACTCTTACAATTTGCTACATCTGATATCTAATCTTTCATTTTGCATTTTTTATTGCCAAAAACAAACTGCTTCCTCTGGCCAAAATTTTGTAATTTCCCAAAATAATAAAAATATCAGGAATATTCCCTGTCACTATATGCTACTTAATGGAAAAGTACCCTGTCTACCAACTGAAAACCCACCAGTACTACAAGGAGCTATTGATAGCTAGTTACCCTCCTTCAGCCATCATGACCACTGTAGTCGGAAACATCAGATGGTCATATATATGGAAACAAGTGTTAGAAAAGGTAGCAGCCATTTCATGTAATATCCTCCCACTGGTGTCCACCACCAGAAAGTCAAACATTAGCTGCTTTCAACAATACTGAACAAAATCACCCTTTATATTCTGCAATTTTTGTTTATATGACAGACTGTTGGTTTTTGATCCTGTTAATTAAACTTTCCTCACTTTATCGACAACTCTCTGGACCATATATATATATACATAAGTGAGATTTCTGATACTGGGCTTGGAAAGCATGTTCATAGGAAATAAGTGATGAACACCAATTTAGATTATTGTACAATAGTCAAGTGAAACAAGTTCTAACTGTAAAGGCAGCCATTACAGATCTAGAAATGACCCAAACAACCCCCAAACAGTCAACTACACTTGAAATTTGATTTGATTAAAGAGTACACTGTCATGTTTGGTAACTGCAATGACATGTACCTTGTTTAGAGAGTACAATGTCATGTTTGGTAACTACATTGACATATACCTTGTTTAGAGAGTACAGTGTCATGTTTGGTAGCTGCAATGACATGTACCTTGTTTAGAGAGTACAATGTCATGTTTGGTAACTACAATGACATGTACCTTGTTTAGAGAGTACAGTATCATGTTTGGTAACTACAATGACATGTACCTAGAGAGTACAGTGTCATGTTTGGTAACTACAATGACATATACCTAGAGAGTGCATTATAACAGTGTTATGTTTGTTAACTGTGACATTCCAGTGTATCAGTGAATCCTGATCGCATGTGACTGTTAACTAAGCGCTCTACCTTACAGGTCTGACATTTTCTTTAATTATATCTTTTTCCTGATTTGTCCTGTTTCCGACATGTACAATCTGTGTGCAAGTTCTTGTTAGGTCCCATTAAGGCATGCCACCAAGTCTAGTCATACTTCCCCCACAGAAATTAGAAAGTTCAATAGTGATCCTATCACCATTTTGTGTCAAATTCTTCAGATTGATTTACAGATAATATAAAATGTCATAGCATCAAATGTCAAAACTTAACATCTGATGAGAAACCATATCTCATTTTTATCTCTAATTTCAAAATGAGTACATGTATTTGTAAAACTCTTGATTTTGATCTTTATACAAATGAATGATATTGTGATTCTGTCTACTTTACATCTTAGTCTATTAACACCCATTATTAAAATCTCTTATTTAAACTGAAAAGTACAGGATTATAATCACTGTTAACCCTCAGGGGAACTTGTGAATATCCATCCACAATAAATTTGACCAAAGTACAGAGTTTATACCTTAAACAGAAGTGGTAGTTTGGTGTAAAGATGGAATCTTTATGTCGGCTTCCTGAGCTTTTAATGGCGAGAGATAGCGATAGTATTTTATCCTGGGGAGTCTGTATACGGCGGTCCCGTGAAGGAATCCTACCAATAGAGGAGCAAAATAATGTTTGGAAAAATCAATGCTACTTCTGTGAAATGATGTGGCTGGCTCCACCAATCCTCGCTCAGCTTCCGTATCAATTCTGTATACAGATATTACATGAAACCTACAGGAATATTCCACAAGACATAGATCACAATATACCTTTAGTAATGACTGAGTCAGTCACAAAATATCCCAGCACAGAATAACACATGTGGGTGATTCTTTTATAGAAAATGTAATACCCACAGGCTGTAATACTGGCACCCCTCATCAAATCATCCATATTCATTATTTATGCAAAATCAGTCTAAAATGTAAAATGTGAATAAATGTAAGATATTTTGTAAAAACTGAATTAAGACTTTTTAGCTAGTAGACTTTTTACGGTAGTGTATATACCTGTGTAAGGTTTTACATATATGTAAATGAAAAGGAAATGTATCAAGATATTTCATCTACTAACAGCAACCAAGTTATTTTAAACAGGATCTTTTGAAAGGGAAAAGGAAAAGGAAGTTTGTCAGATGTTAAAAAGAAAGATGTTTAAAATAATAATTGAGTGGCGCATTGGACAACTAAAACTCGCCTTTCACCCGCATCGGACGTGAAAATCTAAGGTATGGGGTCACCTGCCCGACCACACACATGCTAACATCTGGGCCAAAAAGAGCAAATAATTTGCAATAACTTGTTTCACAATTGTTGTAAAATCAATAAAGTATATATTACATTATTATTCTGGGGCTGCATTTTTTGTTTCTGTTTATGCAGCATAACATACAATTGACAATTGCTTATAATTAATTATTGGGAATCTTGATCTGTTTATTTTTTAATTGCCTGTGTTTGTCCATTGATAAAATTTCCAGAAATGCAAGTGGACATAACTGTATTCAAACCTACAAAATTAATGTTGTTTTACACGACTTAATAGCACAGATTATAAATGTTGCCTCTTTAATTATTATTTTTCACTGTTATACACAGAATATGACAAGTTATACATGTCACGATCGGAAGTTACATTTAATTTTTCCTTTTGAGCAAATGTTGCGGTAAATATATACGACAGTTGGATTTTTTTTTTATAAAATTACATAAAGAAATTAAAATACATCATTTTACAAAACAAATGACCGGGAAGAGTCATTCCATCACTTTGTATTGTTTAACTACTTTGTTAAATGAATTTGTTTCATGTGAGAGTATCACCATTTAAGATTTATATATATTACAGATCAATTATGATAGATCGCTATGCATTATTGGATTTTTAGTTGTACAAGGTGGGTTAATCTCTTTAAGGATCTAACATCCCGTTAGTGTTGTTTTGTGGACATCAGGAGTTTTTATAGAACACACTGGACGTTAGTAATACAAGTCACTTCATTTCCGTCATCATGACGGGGGATTGATTTACGAGATATTGGGTAAGTAACCACACATGGCATGTAGAATGAGTGACTTAGGACCTCACCGCCAAAGGTCTGAGAAATCAATCTCAGGCTGATTTGTACTACAAGTAACGTTAATTATACATTGATTTTTATATTCAGGTCCACCATTATTGACGGTGAATGGTGTGACACAATCACTTCTTACAAGTTTTCAGAAATCAAGCAACAAATTACTCTTTTTTTCAAAGCTTCTCATATATATTACTTTAGTAAATTTTGCACTCAAATTTGATTTTAAGCTTAATTGATTTAAAACTATTTCTGGGGGATTAAGTTGAAAGTGAACATGACACATTTTTTATATACAAAATAAAAAAAGTATTTAACACATTCCAATACTTCTGGACATTCCTAAAATGTCTACAAAATCGAAATACTGGGTGTGTCCTCAACAAATTAATGTACTTGAGGTGTGTCCTCAAAAATGTACATGATGGAGATGTATCCTCAAAAATGTACATACTGGAGGGTGTGTCATCAACAAATGTTACTGTACTGGAGGGTGTGTCGTCAACAAATGTTACTATAATGGAGGGTCTGTCCTCAACAAATGTACATACTGGAGGTGTGTCCTCAAGAAATGTTACTGTAATGGAGATGTGTCCTCAACGAATGTTACTATACTGGATGGTCTGTCCTCAACGAATGTTACTGTACTGGAGGGTGTGTTGTCAACAAATGTTACTGTACTGGAGGGTGTGTTGTCAACAAATGTTACTATACTGGAGGGTGACTGTCCTCAACAAATGTTACTATACTGGCGGTGTGTCCTCAACAAATGTTACTATACTGGAGGGTGTGTCGTCAACTAATGTTACTATACTGGAGGTGTGTCCTCAACAAATATAACCATACTGGACGGTGTGTCCTCAACAAATGTTACTATACTGGAAGGTGTGTCCTCAACAAATGTTACTATACTGGAGGTATGTCTTCAACAAATGTTACTATACTGGAGGTGTGTCCTCAACAAATATAACCATACTACAGGGTGTGTCCTCAGGAAATGTTACCATACTGAAAGTGTGTCCTCAACAAATGTTACTATACTGAAAGTGTGTCCTCAACAAATATAACCATACTACAGGGGGTGTCCTTAGGAAATGTTACCATGGCCTGAAGGTGTGTCCTCAACAAATGCTCATACTGAAGGGTGTGTCCTCAACAAATGTCCACAACAAATATTACTGTACTGGAAAGTGTGTCCTCAACAGATATTACTATACTGAAGTTGTGTCCTCAACAAATGTACAAACTAGAGGGGTTTCCTAGACAAATATACATTCTGGTGAAGGGGGCTGTGGGCTGTCCTCAACAAATGTACATAACTGATAATGGGGGGGGGGGGCTCAACAATACATACCGGATTTGTGTCCTTAACAAATGTTACCATACTAGATACTACAGGGGGGTAGGGAAGTGTTCTCAACAAATGCATACACTCAGGGTGTGGTGAAAATGTCTCTTTAGCTGTCTGTCAGTCTGTTAATACTTTCTTATTATTCTTATTGATAAACATTAAATGGGCCAAATTCTATTTTACTTTGTACACATAATGAATAAGATTAGGTTATTCAAACACATGAAAATAGTGGAAATGAACCCTGAGGGTCCAACAAAAAGGACCAAAGATGTGTTAACTCTCCACAGGGACAGTTATTTCTCGATCTTTCTTTTAAAAAACCATTGTTTTTTGCATGTATAGTTTTTTGTTCTACCGGTTTTCTTTTATTGATACAATCTGACATTTTTTTTTAAAAACACCATTTCAAATGCACTCTTGCAATATTTACTGCACTGTTGCATTGTCTCAAGATCGATACACAACTGGGTGGGGGTCAGATCAGTACAGACTCCGCCCTCCTCTTACCTGATTGGCTCAGTTATTGGTTATCAAAACTACTGAGGGAGTTAGTCTGCATCCCAAGAAACTGCTGTTGAGGGAGTTAAATGAATAGTGTTTTATTTTTTGGACTAACATATGATGGAGGACTAACTCCCTGGAAAATAAAGTCAGGAAAAAAAGGGGATAAAACCAATTTAACCAATTTATTTTATAAGGAGTAAACTGTGTAAGGTTATAAACCAATCTAATAAACAGTTAAGGAGATGTTGCAAGGGCAATAACTCAGGAAAAAGGTTTTAATCACAAATTCTTTTCTTCCTGCACATCTACATATGATATACAGTGAAAGACTGTCAGGTTATAAAAAAAGTCCAACAAACATTTACGGAGAACTTGCCCTTACAATGATTTTTGGAGCAGAAATTTAAAGTTTCAAGGGCAATAACTCCAGAAAAAATGGTTGAACTACAAATATTTTCTTCATGTATATCTGAATATGATGTGCCTTCACTGTCCCAAGTGACAAAAAAGTCCAGCACACAGTTAAGGTGGAGTTGTACAAATGCTTACAAGGTTTCTGAAGAAGAAACTAAAGTTACAAGGACCACAATCCCCTGAAAAATAGTATAATCACAAATTCCCTTTTTCAACATATCTACATATATGATGTACCTTTTATTGTACCAAGTTATGAAAAAATTCCAACAAAAAGTTTAGAAGTAGTTGTACTTCAAAGGTTATTGGACAGACAGACAGACAGACAGGGTGATTTGTATATAATCCCCAAATATTGTTTGCAGTTGATATAATAAAGAAGAGGTATATATGTACTTGACCAAGAAATATAGGTAGCATAAAATTGATAAAATAGCATTTTTTTAGTTATTCCCATATATGGATTTCCCATCTAATCCCGTTCAGACAGTAACTAATGATTTATAGATTACAAGGATTTACATTGATAAAATCTCTGTCCTCTTTAAATATTCCAGAAAACACTTGCGGTGACTTTTTTATAGATCACATTTCCATAAGAAGGTAGGAAAGTCTCTTTAGATGATTTAAAAATATCTCTAACAGATCATGGATTGTTTTACTATAATATTAAAGGCCTTAATTGACACCCATGGAAGATTTCATGACGTCATCTTTAAAGAAAAACAATTAGGATATTTTTGTGACGCACATTAATATTAATTTAGGCTGCATGAGCGACAGTTTGAAATAGGTATCATAGCGATTGAATTACAGGTCCTGACATGCATGCTATGATATAATTATGTAAGTTTTTATTTGGCATAACTGCCCTCAACTTCTAAAGAAATGCACAAGGACATCTTTTGTGTGACAGACAAATACAGGTTAGGACAGACAAATACAGGGTTAGGACAGACAAATACAGGGTTAGGACAGACAAATACAGGGTTAGGACAGACA
>JAUMHH010000399.1:0-11603 GCA_032359455.1 Chlamys rubida
CCTGAAGACACATTTGAACTCTTCCAATTCAAAGGTTGGAATAGTTCATTATGAAATTTCAGGGGTGAATAAGTTAAACAGCTCTGATTACCAACCTGATGTTCTCAAAGCGTCTTTCTCGGAACTCTGACCAATTTCTTGCAATGCGATAATAAATTAAACACTTGATTTGATAATGGTACTCAGCTGTAAGACTACGCCACATAACCAGTAATTGAGTTTGAGCTCAGAACCTGTCTTAAACATGAAAATGGTTTTGTAAATTTGGTCCCTGGTTCAACAGTTTATATAAGACAAAATGGTCAACTTCAATATTTTAGTCTTGTTTAGCTGTAAAACATCCAAGAAGTATAAAAACGTAATTTGATTGTGATTGTAAAATTGTAATAGTAAATATGAAAAGCTATATTTGATAAATGTTTTCAAACTTTCTATACTAGTGCTTAGTACTGTATACTAAATAAAAGTAATACATAAAAAATTAACAGGTTAATAGAAATAAAGAGGTTTTAACTTTTTTTAAATTATTGGTTTTACAGGTATGCTTACTTTAAAAAGTTGGACTATTTCTCAACGGAATGTATTTATTCTCCAAATGCATACAGGTATGTACATGTACTATAATAATAAATATATGTATATATCATGCAGGTAGTCATAAGTCTGTACAGCCAAAGGAAAATATTTTCTGTTGCTGATAGAACAAATTCAGAGTAGGTACATATGTACACAAATATAGTAATAACATGTGAAGGATGAAATTTACGCTGGGTGAATATAGATTATACCAGAGAAGGGCATATATTTGACTGGACAGAGTTTCTCGGTATACAGTACATGTATTTGTTGCATACTAGACCAAGATATCCGCATTTCCGGCGGTGCTGGAAAATTCTATCCGACCCACGGGTCTGGATCGCTAACACGCGCAGACTGGCGGGGGAATTATGGTGACCTTTTGGGGTCAGGCTATTGTTCGAGACGTCATTAAATGACGTTTTAGGGTCAGTCAGGGTCATTGAGGTCATTTACAATTGCCAACCGGGCTTCATATGCAAATAAGAATTGTGCGGACAGTTAACAACTTTACTAGAAGAGCAGCTGTTTTTACGGGTTTTTAAGGCTATAAGCAAGAAATACAATCACAGCCTCGGATCTCCTGCTCAATATTTTATCCCTTAGGTTTGAATGACCTTATCTAACTTTACACCAGGGATTGATTATATTAATCCTAACGATTGTCACTGATGTTGACGAACGTGAAGGGTCGCCACACTAATGTGATGTATCAGTGTATACCTCGATTATAATCTGATACACCATGATGGCCGTTACGTGCGATACAGGAAAAGCTGATCACTGCGTCGCCTCCAGTTTCCTCTCTATTTGGTAGGGATAGGGTCAGTAACGTTGCACGCATAAGTAAACACTATACAACATACACAGACAACCGTTTTATAATGATATAGTTTTATTTCTCTCTCTTGATATATGGATGCTTGTACGAAAGATATATTTTTTTCCTATTTCTGTTCATTCACATCAAGATCGGTTAGGTTTATCACATTGTTTTCTGCAAAACTGATGTTCTTTGTATAATTGACTCATTCATTATCATTCAGGTCACCGAATACAATGGATAAAAAAGTATGGTCAAGCGCTGATTTTCATTTGAATATCTGGATGAAGTTACGTCACATTCCGTCACGTGTCGTCGGTTGCTTAGCAACACGTCTTACTTCTGTGATACCAGCCAAGGACCTGCTGGGCATACCTTCCATAAACAGAGTGCAACACCGCCTGCAAAACATAAACGTATGTTAGTTCATTACATTAAGAGGCTGTTTAAGACCATCTGTCTTCATCACCTGTTTTAGTTCACTATACGTGATACACTTGCTGACTGTCATTCACGTTACTGGCAGTGTCTGTAGCCTAGTCGACTAACTTATCATTATTCATTTGTATCAATCGAGACTTGTTGGATACTACTAAATTTACAAATCCTTCTGACTTGATCATTTCAGATTATCATCTTTACGAAGTGGTGTAGTTGTGACATACTGTAGATATTACCAATCTGTATATGTGCAATCTTCCATATGGATCTTACGTTCGTTATGTATTCCTTACATATACAATATGTCAATTTTGGGTATCAATATTTGTGACATTAGTAAGATTAAAAGCAATTTATCTTAACGGTAATATGGTTTTGAAAACCTGAGCCATGTTCTTCATAGTAATAGTATTGTATACTGGATAACTAAGGAATAACAGCCTCTATGAGAACTACCCATCGTGATCTGTATTCCTTTTCTTAGATTGAGGCCAGCGTACGAGACTTCCAGCCTGTCTATTAATTGATGTTAATTATAAACTCACGTCTATTATACATCAGATATATATCAAACATCAGTGCCCTTTGCATCGTCTATTATAGGAACTTATTATTACTGTTTTAAAACTGAATGTTTACTCAATATATCCGTAGCACAACTGATATACATGATAAATTTGAGGAAGAATGTTAACGAAAAACAAGTCAAAAGTACAAATTTTAATCCGTCAACTAATTAAATGAATTAACAGAACACTTAATGGCAACGTTCAAAAATAACTCAGTTCCTCAACATTTTTTTCTTATTCATGTCCTCCAATGTTTTCAGATTCCACTACAATACAGAGATTCCCAGTGGCATGCTTACCTCTGCCTGATCGTTTTTGCTGTTCAGCCAATCGCCTTTGTGCCAGAAGTCGCTTCAATCCAGATCGTGCATATGGACCATCAGTGTCTGACGATTCTTTTTCGGACTGCCAGTTCTGTAGCATCTGACGTTTTAGTTCCTGGTTTACCAAAAGACTCTGTCGATACAAATTGATAGGACATTTATTAATTCAATTGTTTATTTGGGTTTGGCAATGACGATTTTCGTCAATATTTCACTCTATGAAATATGTAAAGCGCTTTTGTTCACACTCTTCACTTTGCATAGGCACCAAGTGTGCAAGCATATTTAAACATCTATAGTGCCAGAATACACAATAAACTTATTGCACTCGACATAAGCATATTGCTGTGAATGTATACATAGTGACGACTTAGTGTGTTCGGCGATTCACATACGTCGATTTGCCTTAACGGTGGTGTGCTGCAGTGCGTAACGACACTCGTGGTAGTCTACATGTTGTCAAGCCGATATACGGACTTGTTTTACGTAGTGTTGGTCTGGTCGTAGATGGCACTCGCCGTTGCAGGCATAACTCATAGAGTTATACATATATCGTGTAGCCTTTTTATAGCAGTATCATCGACCTTTGTCGTGCCAAAATGTGCATTCGATCCATTCAATGGTTAGGTTGTGATAACTGGAGTTGAGCAGGTGAATACTGTAAAAGTGGCCATTTTCACGATATAGAATGGCTCCCATTTTTCGCGTTGAGTAAATTAGTGCAAAGTATCAACGTGCGAAAATTTAATTATAGATTATAGCTATACAGACACATATTAGATATTATATAATTCAATAATTATATGTATACATTGACAGCAATATGTTTATGGTGAGTGTAATAGGTTTATTGTGTAATCTGGCACTAATATTTAATAGGTTAATTGTGTAATCTGGCACTAATATTTAATAGGTTAATTGTGTAATCTGGCACTAATATTTAATAGGTTAATTGTGTATAATCTGGCACTAATATTTAATAGGTTAATTGTGTAATCTGGCACTAATAGTTAAAAGCGCTAGGGAGGTACTAAGACACTCCTTGCATTTTATTTTTTTTAATTTTACCATCACAAGGACTTTGAAGGGTTTTTTCTGATAGACTATAAATATATATAGGTATAACAAAACAATTGTCAAAGTGAAACTTTTCACTCCCGACTAGTTTAAAGTATTTACAGCGAGAACATTGCCACACACGAAAATGTCTGATTATTCAGTAAATGGCGAAGCCATGGTCAGGTTATTGGGCAAATAACTCAAGTCAGCAGGGAAAATGGTTAAGGAGAAAATGTCAGTGAATACAGAAAATACCCATTTTTAATGGAGACGTGCATCGTAATACTATAAAAATTGTAATTATAAATCATATAAACAATGCAGAAATAAATGGTTATAGTACAATAATGTAAGTATAGCTTTTATATCTAATTGAGAAGAATATTGTTAAAATATAAAAAAAATGTTCGTACATGTGATGCCATCTTAAATTATGCTACATATCTGATTCCGATAGTGCTTGTAGCATTTTGTCTTAAAAGCGTGCAGAATGTCATAAGGATGCAATCCATGACAATTACTGATACAAGACATTTGAAAGCCTATCTTTGGTGCGAGTTAAATGAAATCACCATCTATTGTAGAATGTAAGGTATAATTTGTTGGAGGTTGGACAAATAAATCCTGGAGGTATTTAGGGGTTAATTCATTAATGGATTCGTAGATCAGAATAGCATTGTGGTACAACAACCTCTTATTACGTTCTGGCCATTGTAGTTTTACAAAAAGTAGCTAAGATGTGGCAACTATATAATTTGTACTGTTTTCCTCTGTAATTTTAGCTATCCAAGTTTCGTTTGCACAATAACCCAGTGCAGTTGTAAACAGGTAATGGCAGACTGAGACATTGGCAGGATGAGGTATTTCCCTGTAGCTTCAAATATTTTGAAAGAATCGCCAAATTGAATTATTGTTTTCGTTATGTAAACCTTAAATGTTATGGCAGGCGGCAGTGCCGATAATTTTTTACTGTTGCATACATGTATGTTATCTTACAAAGAACGCGCAGGACTCTCATATCATAAAGAAACAGCAAGAAAATATCAATTGAAAATTAAACATTAATTCGAAATGAATTTTAACAGACGAAGTCAAAATATGAACATAGGAAAGGTTTACATGAAGTGCTGCGAGAAAGATCCTCGGGAGAATAAGGGTCGTCTGCATCTTCAACGTTGTGTGAATCTAAGGTAACATCCGGGTAAGTCCAACGTTGTGTGAATCTAAGGTAACATCCGGGTAACTCCACGTCCTCATAGCGAGAACAGGGGAAGTGACAACAAAACAACAAGGACACACTAATGAGCATTATCACAATCATCGCTACTTCTACTTCTAAATCGTACTGACCAACTTCAACAATTTGAAGATAAAACGTCAGACGTCATATGCTAAGGATATTGTGTTAATACAATCATGACTGCGACCATAAAACTTCGTAGTAGTCTTCGTCAAATTGTATCTCTGGAAACCCTGAGTTGTAATATTGTCCGTTAGAACTATATCAACCATTACAATGATGACGTGAACAAGTTGTTCCTGGCATTCATTGCTGATATGAATTCAATCTAAATTTGAAACGGCTATAGAGTGTAAATGCCTTACAGTTGTATATTTATCGAAATAAGAGTCTAATGACTGTCACAACTTAACGCATCCCTGCAGGTGGGCGATCGGGAAAAGAATACACCTGCTGTTACCCACTGCATGTATCGTAAGAGGCGACTAATGTGGGAGCCCCTGCAAAATGGGGGATTGCTTTGCTGTCCTCTTTTTGGGAACACAAAAGCGACCAAAATGAATCTGCTGCAATTGCAATATTTGGGATCTTTATCTTTCTTCTTCGAACTACCTTTTATGTCCTATTGCCTTACTTGGCAACACCTCACTTTTGGCCTTCATGCTGAGCTGTCGCCCAGGTGAGGAAAGCAATGGGTTCTGTCCCCAGGCCGGGACATATCAAAGTCCTTAACAATGGTAGCTGTTATTCCCTGCTTAACGTTCAACATTTAAGGGAATGGCAACAACTGGTTCATCCGTTGTCAGTATAATGAGACCGGGCGGATTGCTGTGTTGGGTGCCTTCGGCATGGCATTTCAGTGAGATAGCACTATAAAGTCGGCATCAGATCTGCGCTATCACAAGGAGGCAAGAACACCAACATACCCTGTCTCCTGCAAACACACACGCAAGCACGCATACACTACACACCTGGAGACACGTTATGACCTTAGCTGTTAATAGGACGTTTAACAAATTACACCAAAATCACAACTTAACGATTTGACTCACTTATAGTTGTACAATTATATCGCATAAAATCCTAAATCAACAGGAATTTTTCTTCAACATCTGTGTTTATAATACATAAATTACATAAATTAGTCAAGAAATAAATTACGGTGGGATTAACGAAAGGAATTAGATGTAGCTATTTTCTCTGTGGTGCGTTGGTGTCAATATATGGCGCACGCATGCAAATGCAACTGTTTCGTATAACCTGTAAGACAGTCAACCTTTATAGACTATCATCAACGTAAAAACTATACCTTCAAGACAATCAACCTTCAAAACCTATCACCAACGTAAAAAGGTAGATTGGAGCAAATTTAATTCAAAGGGGGCGTCAAAGGGAGTCATTCACGTGCAAATTGGTCCCCCGTAATACCCTACATCTCATTGAGGCGGCACAGGTAACGACAAGACGTAAACATAGTTAAGGGATAATGGGAGAGGGTATATCATTATTTATTTTCATTTTATTGTTATCGCATTATCGGAATGAATTGTATAGTAACATACAAAAATGTAGTCGTAAGGAAGCATGATTTATTCAAATGATGTAGTCATAAATTTAAAATTGATATTCCCATCCGATATATAATTCTGTGTCGCAGTTGCGTTGAATGGTCAGGTGGTGCAATGAATAGCACACTCGCCTTCACCAGGAGTTCGGGGTTCAATTCCTCTATTAGACGTTAAGATGCAGGGTCTCTAATCTTATTCCATATTAACACCCCAACAGAAACGGTAAAAGTGACACAACAGAGAGAAAAAAAGGATCGCTCTTAATTAAAAGGGAATTCAAAAATAAAATTCTGACGACATCTCGGTACCTTAAGCTCTCCCAGCGCGATACAACAAATATCGACATATCCAGTATCAGGACTGTTCACAAGACTAACTAAAGCATGGTTTTGTTTTTCTTATAGTTTATGCTTATAATTAGACACTGTATTACATTATTTGTAATATCATTTTTTTAACTAAACGAACTATGAGCTAATCGAATTTGACGATTAATCTCATCAATTTAGTATAAAGATATCTTTATTTATTTCACCACTTACACATTGAACGTAAGTATAAAACGGATGGGAAGTCCAGGTGAGAGCTTACACTTGTGTTCCTCCATAGTACTTTACAGTTCAGACGGGCATGTACCGCTACACATTCCAGTGATGAGACAGATTGACAACACGTTAGCAAACAGGTGAATCGGAAACAAAAATCATTAAAGGTATATTACAAATGTCGGAAATGAGTTTCATTGAGAGTGATAAGTTGTTATAAGAACAGAAGAATAAAAGGGTGGAGGTTGGGTGGTACATGTATACCTGGACCTCAGATGTATTAAGAAATGCTAAATAAAAAAATAAAAAATAAATGTTTTGATGTTCAGTATTTATTTAGAATGATTCCTAATGCTGCACTTAACTGGTGATACTTGAAAAACATTTTCTCTTTTAAAACGATGTACACGTTTGTAGACACCCATCGTTTGATTGGCATGCAATGCTTTTATAGGAAGTCAGTCAGTAATTTGGTGTCGTGACCTTGTCACCCTGTTACAACTGGTGTAACATAAATAATTTACCAACATTTCAATTAAGTACTATCAATTATAAACACATATTTTTCTTCTTTGCCATCATATTCTTATATTGAAATATACTTTTTTCTCATTTCTCGGTGTGTAAGATAGAGATGTCCAAGGGGTAAGAAAGGGGTGTAGGAAATTTCTATCTTACAACCCATTTCACGTGACATGACGTGACAATGGCTCAACAATGACGTAACGTCACGAATTTAGAAAAATCCGATACCTCAATGCGGAAAAGGCGACGTGATGACATTAAAATTCTTGACAATACATTTACCGTTTGCAAATATGGGGTTTGCTTTATCTGGCTGACTAATTCGTTTTCGACTAAAAAGCTCACGGGGAAAATTAATATTTTCAAAATGGTAGCCAGTCCAAACGCATTTCAATGGTTTCTGAGCTTATTTTGTTGGTTGGAATGAGAGAAAAATACCGTTTCGTGCCCATGGGTGTAAAATAGGGAAGTTCCACCCTCGGGATTTCAAATTTGGCAAAGCCTCGGGGTTTTCCAAATTTGAAACCCCTCGGGTGGAATTTTTCCTATCCTACACCCCTAGGCATGTATCAAGATATATTTTTAATCTGCCTTGTCGTTTTGTTGTCATTACACAAGTTTTGCTTTGAGGACGCGATATGAATTTGGATCTGACGCAGAAAACGCACACCCTTGCGAACACACATGGTGTTACTCTCTTTGTAACTGTTACTGGTCCATATAGTGCCCTTGTTGTATCTATCCTGACTTCACATTATGGCTTTGTTTACAATTCGCTATTCTTGTTTTTAAAGTGTTAACCGCGAATCGAATCAGAGCCAGTTGACTGAGAAACGTCAAGAATACTTGTTGCATATTTGACATTTTGTGGTTTTGGTTGTATCCAGATGTAGGTGAGGACATCTGCTCTTGAAGAATGTGGTATGGCCTTTTCTCAGAACTAATAAATCTCATTGACGCATTCATGAACCCTTTCTAATGCGTATGTGTTTGGCATCAGAAAGAAACAAAGGCCGGTTAATTCATCATTGAATCCGTAAGACCCACATGTAAGGCCTGGCAATAAAGCATAATAAAGACTTTGAAGTTCAGCTCGTCTTTATCAATCTGTGAAGTTTGACACCAGGGCTAAGTAATGGGGAAATAGTGTACCACGTTAACTATGGGAGTGTACAAATATCGCCTTAGGACTCATAAACGGTCAAATCCTACAGAGAAACAAGCCATAATGTCATAGAAAACTAGAAACGCGTTTGACGAAAGGTTAACACCTCAGAGATTACCTTGGTGACATGGAAATGAAGACGGATGAAGGACCACAACAATAATCCATTTATTCCACTACAATAGCGGGCAGCACATTTAATAGGAAAGTACATAGCCGTGCCAAAACAATGGCCGACGTGTCGCTGGGAAACCTAGACGGACTGCATTAATAGCTGTCTTCTCGTTGTTAGGGTAACGGATGTATTCTCCATAAAATTAGCGAGACAGCTGTGTCTCGGGGGTAAGGAAACCCAACATTCGAGAGACGTCATCGGTCCGTGATAGAGCACAAACACCTCTGACCTATCTCTCCACCTAACTCGGGCAATCACGGAGCCTTCTCTAACTTAACATGTTTATGGAAATCACCATTTGTCTGAACGGATAACTGGATATTTAAATTGATTATCCCGTGCTTAACATTTGTTACGATTTCTCTGGAGAATTAGCAGATAAATTTCCTGTTACACAAGTGGTTCCTGAGGTATCATATGAGGGGAAATATCGGTAAATCAGTCGTCCTACACATTTATCAGCTGTACGATATATTTACTAGTTGTCTTAAATATTTATCAGTTGTCCTATATATCTACCACCAATGGAGAGGACTTATATAGGCTATAAGCCTGTTGTCCAATCCTTTTGACAGTGTAACATTCCTCTTTGTCAATAAAATATGTTGTTATTAAATTTATATATTTTACACCAAATGTAAATATTTCTGCATATAATGCCCGGATGGTTATTGTTAATGACGTAAATTACCCTTACTGACCCAAAAAGTCATAAAATGACGTCACGAACAATAGCGTGACCCCGAAAGGTTACTATAAATGCCCCGCCAGTCTGCGCGTGTAAGCCACCAGACCGGTGATCGGATAGAATTTTCCAACACCGTCAGAAATGCGGATAAATCGGTCTAGTATGCAAGAAAACCCAAACTCTCTCGGTTACAGGTAAAAGTGTTTTCTCTTGCAACTTTTAGTTCGAAAAATACATTATTCAATTTTGCTATCCCATTTGGGGCCTCAAATAAATACATCGCCTCTACACTATTCAAGTTACATTTGGATGCTTCTGGGTAAAAGTAGATTAGTCCGTCCTTACCAATAAGACAATTACGTATGTTTACAATGTAGATTATAGTTCATCTACAACATCAGATATCCAACAATATAAAAACGTATACATATAATGATAAATCAGAATATGTATAATGCATATTGTCAATCTCAAGACGTTAAAGCGCAAAAGAATTCATCGCTGTGTAAAAACAAATATAATTTGTAAATTAACTAACTCGAGTTAGATGAATAAGATAACCAACTATCAATCGTTGAGGACATTCTATTTCTTACTCGTATTGAATATTACTCCCCAGCATTACTCAATGTACGCATACTGACTTTATATCGCTTACACTAAGTGTACGACTTCTAACAGTACACACTATTACCGCTAAACTGATCGTTTAAACATGTCGGAATTTGAGACCACTTTGTCATCATTGTCGGTGAACATTGATGTGTGCTGTTTGACATTTATGATGTAACTTTATTTTGCTATATCCGACAATGGAACTAAAGACATGGTCACAAGTACCTCTGTGTTACTGTTTAACTGTCGTCTGCTACATCAACTCACTCTCGAGTGTTCAAAGGAAAATTGTGTATCGATCGCAATGAAGTTATAAAGACGTCTGTTTAACTTGATGAGCTAGAAAAGTAGAAAAAGTAAAAAACAAAACGCAACCAATCAAACCTAGTTCGTATAACATTCAAGTGTTATGTACAGTCTAGTTATAGGCTGACAGTTATGTTCATACAGATTATGAATACAAATACAATATCATTCACTATTAGCTAGATATAGAAATACGTACGATATCTGTGTACAATTCATTGTAAGGAAAAAAGTCTTGTATACCAAACAATTGCTGTGCGATAAGACAGAGGCTCTGCGCTAGAGAGAGGCTCTTCGTGACCAGGGACATTTGTGTGACCAGACTGAGGCTCTGCAACCAAAGAGAGGCTCTTTGTTATCAAAGATATTTTCGTGACCAGAATGAGGCCGTGTGACTAGATAGACCAGATGGGGGCTTCGGCTGTGTGACCGGACAGAGGTTTGTTTGACCAGATGGAAGCAGTGTAACCAGACTAAGGCCCTGTGACCAGAGGTTGTGTGACGAAACAGAGACTGTGTGACCAGATAGAGGCTGTGTTACCAGACTGAGGTTGTATGACCAGATAGAGGCTGTTGACCAGACTGAGGCTGTATGATCAGGTAGAGGCTGTGTGACCAGATATAGGTTGTATGACCAGGTATAGGCTGTGTGACCAGACTGAGGATGTATGGCCAGATAGAGATTGTGTGACAAGACTGGGGTTGTCTAATCAGGTAGAGGCCATGTGACCAGATAGAGGCCAACACTATGTAACAGGACAACAGCTTCTTGACCAGACAGTGGTTGTATTACCAGATAGAGACTGAGGCTGTGTGATAATTTGTGCGACAAGACAGACTTTGTGCGACCTAGTAGAGTAGAACAGAGAGAGGCTCTGCGACCAGAATTAATTGCTACTGTATGACCAGATAGAGACTGTGTGACCAGATAGAGGCTGTGTGACCAGATAGAGGCTGTGTGACCAGATAGAGGCTGTGTGACCAG
>JAUMHH010000410.1:0-11603 GCA_032359455.1 Chlamys rubida
GTCAAGTTACTCTTACTATCATTCCTTATTATACGTATTTTGTCGTATGGACTTTTACATTATTGACAAAGCGAGATCGGCGAGACATATAATTACGTGTAATTCTTGTATTGCTAATCTATAGCATACATTTATAAACACCCTGATGATTTAAAATGAAACAAGCATCCTAGTCATGGGGCACATTACAACAAGTGCACTGCCATCTTGAACTGTCATCAGTTTACATTTTACAGATTAATTCATATTATAGGTCAGTATGCATTTGCCCTTTCACCACTGTAGACCATAATGGACTCGTCCAGATCAATGCCTGGTATAGAGTCTACTAAAGTTACATAGGGGTGCAAGGGTTTTAAACAGAATGCAACAAGCACTAACTGTAGCACATTTCTGTAGCTAGTTTATACAAACCAAGACTATCAATCGGTAAAATGTAATAACCGCTAGCATCAGTTTTATTTAAACGGTGACACAAGGAAGCTAACATGCTCAGATGAATAAAGGCATGAATGTCCTATGAACTAACCAAACATAAGGTTAGATATGTATGGGTGTGTTGATTATAAGTTTTCTTCACATACATTGTGTGATAACGAGTGGAACCGATGTGTTGTTACTCGGTTGTTTCAGTGCGTACCAAGATATTTCAGTACTTGTTTAAGATGTCTCTTGTTTAAGACGTTCCTGTACATTCTAAAAGTTGTTTCTGGCACTGATCATGATCAGGTACAAATGTTTCAACTTGGCAATTTGATTGCGTCTTGTGTTCTATGTTTCGTTCATTTATCTTGTAAGATTTTTCAGCATATTTCACCCTTACAAAAGTACCCGAACATCCTATTTCTAGCTACACACACTACCACTGCCAAGTACGAAAACATCAAGAATTCTACTATTGTGATGGTATAGACTTTGTTGGACCTGAAGGAAGGGTCACCCTGATATCTTACTCTCAAAATGTCTGGAGTTTGACAATTGTACTATTATTCAAAAAAAATATTCACAGATTTTAATTTTTCTTTTATGATTTTAGAAAGTATAACTGAATCTTTATATTACATTCTGGTAGGCAGGTGTTAAGTGTCAATAGATTTTTTGCTTATTTTTGATATAAAACTAGTTTAACACCACCAGAGATTGGTATTAAATTGGTAATTTGCTTTACCCAATGCAAAAAAATATCTAAACATATGTGGTAGTACTGACTGACCACTGGTGATGCTGGTACCTTGATTAAAGATGGATTCCACCTCCTATGGTAGTTATATATATAGACTGAAGATAAGCTGAGCATATAAATACTGTATGTTATTGGCCATAAATACAGATTCAGATATTGGGGTTATAGTATCATACATATAAACACAATGGTTTATTCATGCTTATAGATCTGTGAATTGTTATTCAGGAAATAAAAACATTTAGTACTTGGTATTTACACTGCATCAATAAGTTATCCAACCTATTTTAGAATTAAATCGGGATAAAAGTTGCTTTCTCTTATGCATGAAAACTGAAGGATTTTCTGTGTCTTTTTATCGATAATCAATGGTGTGTATATGATATATATATATCTGTTAGTAACATTGCTCTTTGCTTGGACTAAGGAGGGATAAGTCTGACATATTTATTGTCGCACATTATTTTAGTATAAATGTAGTGTAAGCAGCTTTGAGGAAGTTAAAATGAGATTAGAGGGTGATATGAATACACGCTTTTCTGATCATGACCAGACAATAAAGATAGTTCAAAATCTTACGGATCCTAAGAAGTTTCGTTCCATCAATGCTGGTCTCATTGAAACAACTGACATTTGTATGATTTGTATTTATAAATATTTGTACACAGACATTCATGTAAATTGTATAGTAAAAATACGTTGTAAAAATTTACAAAACCTCTATCCCGATTGAAAATATAGGTTGTTCAGCGTTGTTGACTTGTTGTACATTGTACAGTAGGTACGTGTAGATCTATATACGTTAAGAGGGGATGGGAGCTAATGTAGGGATGTCATTACTATCTAGTTCTAGGAAGATGGGGACAGAAATTGAGTTTACTCCCATTCCATTAGCACATCAGCAGCGTCATATTAAACCTGGGAATCTTTTAATGCTATTTCCCTGGAGGAAGATATGTGTGGGGAGATAGGGAAGTGTGGAAACAAACTGATGAGGAAGCAGGCATTAGTGTATTGATTGAGACTCCAGCCTATAGGTTACCAGTGTACAGAGGTGAACAGACCCAAATTATAGTAAATGTACCGAGATGCTGATGGTGTTTTAAGTTAAAACTTCGCTACTCTTTGGTTACTAAGTATATAGTTATGGAATTGTTATATTGACAACCCTATTTTTAGTGAAAGTCTAAAATATACATCAGCCGTTTTATAATACCTCGGTGATAAACTGGTTTTGTGGTTGGCCGAACTTACACATGACCCAGCATTATATTTTGGTGTCTGCAGATAGAGCCACCAGATTATTTCAGCATCAATAATAGTTCTTATACCCTTAAATAATGACATGAAAATCCAAATCATGACCTGCTATCAAGACATCATATATTACAGTCAAACGGCCGTCCTTTACAACATCTCTATCAAGAGTTGTGGGCGAGTATTATTTGTCTTTAAGGAATTGAATTTTGAATCTTGTTGATGTAATACTTAATATGAGTTAATATGGTGAAACTCTTGAGACATTCTAGATTCATTGTCCTAACCTCACCTATAATAAAAGTCTTTTGGTTTCGGTCAAGTCATACTGCGGTCTCCAGTAGCTAGTCTCGGGGTCTTTATTTCACCATATTAACCCTTTCACCACTGTAGACCATAATGGACTCATCCAGATCATTGCAAGGTTAACATTGAGTATTGCATATGAGTGAAAATGTTAACCCATTCCAGGGTCTACCTGACTGTCAGACCTGTTACATTGGGAGTCCATACCTGAACAGATTCAGCACAAGTTGTTCCTATTGAGATTCCACACAACCAATACATACATGTACATCTAAATGAGGATCTGTTAATATTGAGCACTTTAATTACAATGAAGGTGACTTATAGATGCAACTGCGTTGAATGTTTTATACAGTCTATTTCTTATCATTGAGTAAATCAGTAGCAGTTTAAAACACACTAAACTGTAGAAGAGGAAACCATTTTTGACGTAACACATGTATATATCCATAGGAAATTATTTCAAAGACTGCACTACACTCAGCAAAAGATAGGTGTAATTTGTGTCGGTATCAGAAGAAAGGGGGAGCTAATTAGCTGTATAGATCGTGTAGTAAGTATAAAGGAAACAGATACTTAATGTGTTCAAATAACATTTTAGTGCCCACTTGAAACAGACACAGATCTAGAGAGGGGTCGACTTATACATTATTACGCAGCATGATGGAAAGTAACCCGTGTCCTGATCAGTAACAGTGAGTCACAGATGTTCAGAAAGGTCGTAATTTAGACTGCCAGATTGACACTACTTAATCAATGTTAGGTCATTTATAGCTCTTATTGGAGCTGATTTTGATTTATTTTAGAGACAGAACTGTCTGCAGCAGCTAAAATATCAAAAAAGAATTATTTTACAAAAAATATCTTGAGCAAAGATTCTGCAAAATATTTGGTGTTCCCGGACATTTTGACTCCCTCGACTGTTGAATTTCACCTTCCTCAACTACATGTACCTTAATTTAAACTAGTTTTAGTGTCTGACCTAATATTTATGTCTCTGCCATAGAGTTGGGGGGGGGGGGGTAAAGTTGCCTATGTATGTCAAGGTCACAGTTATTGAAAGGACATCCGAGTCAGAGTAGACACATTCAAGGCAAAGGTCAGAATTTTTAAAATACACTACAACCAGAGTGGGACCAATACGAGGCAAAAGTCACAAGTACATTTAAGCTGAGAGTGGGCATATTTAAGGTCAATTCTGTACACTGTAATCAGAGTGAACACATTCAAGGTCAAGGTCACAATTTCAAAATCCAGTCAAAAAAGACAAATTTAAGGTCAAAATTTCATAGTCAAGGTGCACAGGCCTAGGTAAAAAGTCAAAATCCCATATACAGGTTAATAATATACCTGGGTTATAATAATCATAAAGGTCAAAATCTGGGACTTGAAGTGAAAGCTTTGAAGGTCAAGGTCACAATTGATATTCATCATATCAGTCACAATTTAACTAAAGTATAAAACGTATCAGGCTGAGCAGACACATTGAACTTCATGGTAAGTAATATGTATAAAAGATTAAATGCAGACAAAACAAAATTCTTATTTTTTCACCAAGTCCTTTACTTACTGTACCTACAGATATAGTGAGCCTTACTTCATAAAGCCACGTCAGGTTCCTCTAGTAATGGTAGCTAATACTTTTTATTAAAATCAATAGAACCATGTTTAATTATATGTAAATGAGGAATATGATCTAGGTGTGAAAGCATTCATTGTGTACCAACATCTTAGTCTAACAGCAGAATGTTGTGCTGTGTACTCTTAATAACAACCTTTACCAAATTTCAATTCAATTGAACACTAATTGTGGATAATTATGTAAAGGTTGACAATACAATAAACATCAAATCTCTATCATCCTAGTATCGTGTATGCTGTATACTGTAGATCTAACAATTAGCTATTTACCTATTAAGTTGTCAGTACATTGTAGTAGGCTAGCTGTAAAAGTTGTAATTACTCTGACTGTTGTTAGATAATTCAGTAATCAGCTTCAATTCAAATGGATTATGAAAAGCTCTTTTTACGCAACCAATAATTTTTATTATTTTTTCATAATAAAAAAGTTTTCATAATCAATACTTTCCAACCTGAAGAAAATGTTTAGAAAATATTCAATTCAAATGCGTAGGATTTTCTCGCGCGAGAAGTTGAGAGCTCTTATGTGAACATGATTGTAATTGTGATGTTCAACAACTGACCAGACAGATTGTGGATATATAGTGATCATCAGGACTGTTACAGAAAGATTAACAAATCACACTATATGATAAAATGTAGGTCATTATTTGCTGATATCTCGTTGGATGCATATTATTGATGGTGCCTTTTGACCTGTATATAGTTGATTTATATTATTAAAATACCATATATACCTAATGGTAATTAAGGTGTTCATAAGAAATACTTCAATGAGGTATCTATGTATGCACTGCGCTGTAGATGTTCGATTCCAGTCAACAAATATATGTTTTATCGCTAAGTTAAGGACTTTGTAAGTTTTTATCTAGGTTTCTATCTCGTATTTGATGCTGTAAAGCAGTACATATATAAGAGGCAGAGGTGAATACCTAATGAATGTTAGCATCATAGCATTCCAGGAATAGTTTTGTGTGGGAGACTGGTATCTCATGTACAGTGTTAAAAGCAGGTATTATATAGAGTTTTCAGCATATATCCTTGGTATATAATCTCCTGGTATATACTGGCTAGTATCTGTAGAGTCTAGCCTGGAAAATCAAAGTCAGAATATATACTCCTTTACACACTATTTGTATACGTAGCTAGTAGGGAAAATAGCACTGTAAAGTATAAGGTTAAAAAACCGATAACCCTGAAAATGGTGCTACATGTACATTAAAATGAAATTGAATTATTTTTAGTTAAGGTTGATGATGATGCTCACATATTTTCACTGTGATGTACCAAATTAATGCACAAATTGACATATTTCTATGAATTTAAACAAAATTTACGTGTATCTGAATAGTCTTCAGTTCATCAGGAAAGTTGTGATCAGGTCTGATATTCTATACACAGGCCTGGTGATTGGTCTCTAGGGCTGTAGAAAGTCACCCAGTACTTTCAGCCTTGGCCGTGTCCAGTAGTAAAAATCTTTAAAGATCTTCAGCACAGCTTTTGTTCCCCATAATTTATGTTTCAAGTATGGTGGACTTGTCATTTCATTGAAATTCTCCAGTGACCTGTGATGTGGTAAATATTTATAAGGTATGTTAGCTATAATTATCTTCCTTGTTACCGTAACACATACTGTCTCCACAACTTGTTGTATTATAAGTGACCATATATGTTTCTAGTGCATTTTTTTTTGATTTTTGCAAAGTGTAACATGATGAAAATAATATTTACAAGAGAAATACTACAAAGACTGCATATGTAACTATTGATATATATACCGGGTATGCTTTACAAATTTATTTGATTCTGAAAATGTTAACATTTTCGGTCTACATGATTTGTAGTACGGGTATCTGTAAAAACATTTACCGCCAATGTTACAGAGTGGTAATGTGATATGGATAGACCTGTATTGTAAATGAAGTGGAGCTGATACACCTGACTGAGGTAAAGGTGTGACTACAACTCTGACTTACCTGTGTGGTGGTGGACCACAGTCAAAGGGTCGGCATAGTGTTAGTGTGAACTTCATTTCTAACTTCTTTATTTACTGTCACGAAATACAGGTTCAAACAAAATAGGCACGCAGATTTAGCCAGAGGTCCAGCCCTGTTGGCTACAGTGTTTATATATTTTCTGGATGTTGCCTATTTATGGGGGATTAGATTGTTGGTGGTAGTATATCACATATGTTACAGATGCTGAGACATGTGTATGTCATTGATTCCATGTACAAGATGAATCAACAATAATGACAAAAGGTTTATATTGTACAGCACACTGATAAAGTGAAAGTCCAGCCCAGTGCCTGGCGCTGTGAGATTTTATGTCGGGGCTAGCTCAAATTTTCAATATTCACTATGAAAGTATATTTTGGGTTCAATAGTGAAATTTTTCAAAATCTTCCTGCATGCTTGTATTCTAAATAATACACCCTAACAAAATAACCGTACCAATAATATACACCCCAACAAAATAACTGTACCAATAATATACACCCCAACAAAATACTTTTACCAATAACTGATGTATGTCAATATCACAAAGATCAGTTAAGTTTACATGTACAATGCATTTTTTCTTCAGTTTATGATTCTTCAGATGATCATTATTCACTATATAATGTGCAGTAACATTTAGCCGTAGTATCCACCATCGTCAGGGTGTTGTGAAAAACAGCAGCACCGACAAACAAG
Source organism: Chlamys rubida (assembly GCA_032359455.1). Taxonomy (NCBI): domain Eukaryota; kingdom Metazoa; phylum Mollusca; class Bivalvia; order Pectinida; family Pectinidae; genus Chlamys; species Chlamys rubida. The sequence continues at coordinate 7,084 of JAUMHH010000410.1, forward strand.
AAGAGATTGTATCAGACCTGTAATAATTCCTTCTGTACCATAACTATGATTGCGGTCCATCTCCCAGAGATTACATATACATTGTAGAGGCTAGCTCCATAAGTGTGGTTAGCTCAACTCAGATCAGTGGATTTAAAATTGCTTCAGTAGCATTTTTATCCATAATGAGTTTTTTACAAGTTAACCCTTTCACCCCTATGTAACTTTAGTAAACTCTACCATGCATTGATCTGAATGAGTCCATTATGGTCCATTATGGTCCACAGTGGTGAAAGGGTTAAGGAAAAAGAAGATGGGAATTTAATAACTTTATCTGGAGAAACTTGCTAATTTGTTCTGATTCTTATTTTGCATCGAGTTTAGTGTGCTTCATATATATACTATGTAGCTATAGTGGTATATTCAGATTGGGAACATTTGATACTGTGTACATATTGTGTATTCTTGTTTATTTGAAACAGGTAAATGTTGAATTATGTAGATAACACAAGCAACAGACAAAATGGTCTTTGATCAACAGGAATAGCTCTCGGCTGATTAGAAGCAATATACGGACAGCATAAAATATTGAGCATCACGTGTGTATATATATAGGATCCCAAACTCCACAGACAGGAAACGGTTGTCGAAACCATTCCCTATAAATTAGTTCAAAAGCTGGACACTGATATATATATGAGCAAACATTATGGTTTTGCCTGGCTTCAGAACAAAATTTATGGAAAGACATTTTTGATTTATTATAAACAAGTTATTGTACAGTGCAGGCTTTGTTTTCACTTCTTTCTGGCTGACCATCGTGAGGTTATAATGCTCTGTAAATATTGTTCATACTAAGCTTGTGTCTATCATAAACATCAAACATATTTAGACAACATTTGCATGCAGAAAGATGTGATCCAGAACTGAAAAAAAGAGCAGGGGAAATATGAGATAGTGATGGGGAAAAAAAGATGAGCTGTAAGATATTTTTTTTAATATACACTGTATGGCCAGTGTAATAACACTTGGCATCTTTATCGTGGTCTGGTTACCAGGTAATCATAATGAAAAGAATAGCAACACTATTTTATAGCTCTACTACACTGTCCAGATTCATACTCGGTAATCTAATCAGTGTCTGAACATGATAAGCATCTTCCCAGTGTACACACTCCAGGCCAGGGGGCAACAAGATGAAATTTGTATAAGATATTGCATCTCCCGTATGTAAACACTTCACTCCCTGTCCAGTGTTAAAACTTACAGACAATTTCACTGTGCAGGTCGACGTCACAGGTAAATGATAACAAGTGCCCCGTGAAGTTGTTGGAAAGCAACACTTTTGATGGTACAAAGTTACCTGATTATCATGATGAATAGATTGTATTTACTTGTGATAACAACATTGATAGAAAGGATGCATGCAAGTCATTCAGGCATTAAAGTTAAATCAATTATTATCAAATTGGAAGTTTTTGTATAGATTAATATCTGACTTAAGTTGCAGATTAAAGAGAAGAAAGATAATTGAGCAAATGCTTCCAAATGATTAAAAATATCATATAGAGGCTTACATTTAATTATTTAGCTAATGTATGTATTTTAAAATCAGTTTCAAAACTGATCGAAGGTCAATGTCGGACCTTCTGTAAAAAGGTTACTAGAAAGAAAGTAAAGTTAAAAATTATATAATACAATGGAGTCTAGTTGAAAATCCATTTGAATTTATAAAAATTTGCTATTATACAGAATTCAGCTTACACATTTATATAAAATGAATTCAAGAGTGATGCAAGGATGATACTATGGCGATGTATATATGTGGTGGCTGTAATCTACTGTATCATCGGTGTATATATTTTCTATATAAAGTTGTGAAGCCATGGTGAGAGGTGGTAATAAGAACTGAAGGCCTATCCTGTTACAAGTTTGTGGTGGTGTACAGAGGGCATTGTCTCAGTCAAAATGGTAGTGGAGGAGCTAGGCCTGTGATCAGATGAAAGCAGGGCGGGCAGCCAACACTAACTGATGGGGGGGAAACAGCTGTCTCAGCTCTTGATGATGGGGATTAAGGGTGCATGTCCTGTCTAAATATTTAATAACAAATCACTCTGAGTGTTAGAATGGTTGTCCATAGGATGTGAAACCTATTTTTGTTACAGATTGGACAGGTTTAGGGAATGAACAGGTTCTATTTGCATGAAATTGTAAATATTTAGATACATTTAATATCTGAGCTTGATTTCAGTCAACGGATGGGCTACACTGTGAAAATGTAGGTTATACAGTAAAGTTTGTCAGCTTAGACAGATTACACAGTGAAGTACTGTATAGTGCTTTAAATTTGCGGGATCAATATTTCGCGATTTCGTATTCAGCACATATTTGCGATGGTTGAATTCAGCTATGCACCCGAATCCCATGAGACATTAGTCAAAGCGCGATATAGCGAAACTAAAACCCCCGCGAAATATAACCGCTATATATAAAGTACGTCACTTAAGGCACGCTGCAAAGTAAATGTCACTTAAGGCAGGCTACAAAGTAAATGTCAGTTTAGACAGGCGACAAAGTAAATGTCAGTTTAGGCAGGCTACAAAGTAAATGTCAGTTTAGACAGGCTTCAAAGTAAATGTCAGTTTAGACAGGCGACAAAGTAAATGTCAGTTTACACAGGTGACAAAGTAAATGTCAGTTTAGGCAGGCTACAAAGTAAACATCAGTTTAGACAGGCGACAAAGTAAACATCAGTTTAGACAGGCTACATAGTAAATGTCAGTTTAGACAGGCTACATAGTAAATGTCAGTTTAGACAGGCTACATAGTAAATGTCAGTTTAGACAGGCTTCAAAGTAAATGTCAGTTTAGACAGGCTACAAAGTAAATGTCAGTTTAGGCAGGCTACATAGTAAATGTCAGTTTAGACAGGTGACATAGTAAATGTCAGTTTAGACAGGCGACAAAGTAAATGTCAGCTTAGGCAGGCTACAAAGTAAATGTCAGTTTAGACAGGCTACATAGTAAATGTCAGTTTAGACAGACTACATAGTAAATGTCAGTTTAGACAGGCTACAAAGTAAATGTCAGTTTAGACAGGCTACAAAGTAAACATCAGTTTAGACAGGCGACAAAGTAAATGTCAGTTTAGACAGGCTACAAAGTAAATGTCAGCTTAGACAGGCTACAAAGTAAATGTCAGTTTAGACAGGTGACAAAGTAAATGTCAGTTTAGACAGGCTACATAGTAAATGTCAGTTTAGACAGGCTACTAAGTAAACAGTATCAGTACAGGCAGGTTAACATGGCCTTGTAAAACTATTGGGAAGGGTGGGTATAGTGCAGGTTATAGAGCATGTTGATAAAGAGTACTATAATATGTAGATATATACAAAACTGGCTGAAAAAGCATCTGTGTAAATGCATATAATAACATTCTCTTATCAGTTAAAAGTAAAAAGTGGTTGTTTGCCAATAAATTAGACTAAACTATTATTTTTTTTCATACGAAAAAAATCCCAAGACAAATGTAATAACCACATGATTTATATAAAAGGCGTAGGGATAATTTAATTGTAACTGAAAGTAGAAATAGAAAACATCTATGAACGCGAATTAGTGTAATGATACAAGTTCTGTTCCAAAACCTCTCTTGTACATGTGTTTACATCATTGCAGCACACTCTGGCAAACAGTGGGTGTCAATGCCACGATACCGTTAATTACGTTATATAGTAGATAAAATAAAACACTTTGAATGTCTTGGCTACAGAAGTGTATTTCTACGTATACCCGTTACATCAAGCTCCAACAATAAGTGTCAGTAGGAACATGGCATGAGATAACGAGATTTATAAAATCTATAACGTTAATACTCCTAGCTAGCATGTACAATACTTGTCAATGTATGTATGTCTTTGTTTGTCAGATCATATGAATTTATCATTCAGGATGGAGCTTTGTGATAAATATTATTTCGAAAGGACACAAATCATCATTTTCAAAAATAATCTGTTTATCCTATGTGTACATACACTCTTTGTGTTGCAAAGTTCAGGAGGTCAATCTGCTTGGGAAATTCATATGCAGGATCATTCATTTGGTATTCTAATATATAAAGGGAGACAGTATCGGCACTTCAGTGTTTAAATTGTGTCCATCACCCACTGAAAATAAGTTGGTATTTAGATGTTGGGACTTATATGTGTCAATTGTAAGTCAACATGTCAATCACAATCATAAGGAATACATTATTACCTATATAACGTCAGTACAGGTAAAATACCAGTAGCATCCATTTAATTAGGTCACCTGTTGGAGAATCAACGGTCTTGACATATTCAATCTTAATTGACATTTAGAAGTTGTGTTTGAATAAATTTGTTGAGTTACATGTAAACATGAAACAGTGTTGTAGAATGCTGTGTGCCTTATGTTGATGTGGGTGGGCTGTAGTCTGTTTGGTAGATGTTATCAAACAAACTGGAAATTTTACATTAGTATGTGTATCGGGTATTACATAACAGTCAGATGTTATTAGT
>JAUMHH010000421.1:154-11602 GCA_032359455.1 Chlamys rubida
TCACTGGTGGCCTGCTGGAGAAGTGTATTGTAGACAGTAAGACTATGTTTATTGCCACCTCACTGGTGGCCTGCTGGAGAAGTGTATTGTAGACAGTAAGACTATGTTTATTGCCACCTCACTGGTGGCCTGCTGGTGAAGTGTATTGTAGACAGTAAGACTATGTTTATTGCCACCTCACTGGTGGCCTGCTGGAGAAGAACCACTGTCTTGGTAAAAAAAGGTGTCTAATTAAGTGACACTTAGGTGTCATTTGGAACTGGCAATGTGTTGTAAACTCTTTTGAAAACAATAGCTGACAGATACCCTATTCTACCTAAAACAGTGTTCCCACTGAATATTAGATTTGGGGGTATATTTGATACATATTCAGGACTCTGTACCCCTAGATACTTATAATTAGTGACAAGACAATTCTTGAAAACTGGGGGTACAACCAACTGTTTTGGGGGTGAAAAATTCTCATTTGGGGGTTTCTGGGAATATTGTAATAGACAAATTACTTGTAGTCCATCTTTTAAGTAGATTTGTAGTACATGCATGTCCTAAAGCTGTTATTGTCTGAATGCAGTGCTCAGTGGCATGGTCTGAAATGATAGTATGCCAACTTACCTTAGTCTTTCTCGTCTTGGCCAATGGTTGCGTGGACCCCTTCATACCAGCACCAATAAATTTGATCTTGCAAGGCTCAATCTTTGTGGGTATGTAGCCCTCTTGATAAGGATGATTCTTCTTTTCTTCTATTAACGAAAGATCCAAAGGAGGAACTCCATTACTGGCAGCACTTGTTGACACCGGCTTTTTAGCTGGTATCATGTTAGAATTGAACACGGCAGAGGGACTATTTCTCTTCCCTCGTATAAGGTCATCTATGCTAGATGATCCACTGTCATTCTTTTTGGCAATAACATTTTTACGGGTTCTATCTAAAGCAGTTTCTTCATTAGGCTGTTCTCTTTTCTTTGGCACAGGGGAAGATAGAGCTCCATTCATGAGTCCTTTTGCCCTAAATTGACTGGGTTTTACTAAAGTGTAATTAGTTTCATCGTCACTATCATCTTTGTCATTGCTTTTGCTTTCCTGAGTTACGTCTTTTCTGTCTTTCAAGAATCTATTAGCAATAATGGTGGGGATTCCTTTGGTTGGTCTCCCACTAGCACTGTTGAGCTCTTCATTTTTTTGGTTTAACACACCAACTGGTTCAAAGTTACTTGTTTTAGTAGCTGGGGTAGAACCAGCATTGGATGTGCTGCTTCCAACTTGTTCCTGAGTTTTGAGTTTATTGTTGTCATTCTTCTGGTTTGATCGGACTGCTGGAGCGAACCGATTTTGAGTTGATATATTTGATTTTGGTGGTAGTTCATTTCGCACCTTCTGTTCTACCTGTTTTGGAGCAGGCTCCGCTGATCTTTCTTTTGGAGTTAAAATTTCTGCTTCAACTTTCACTTCCTTCTCTGCAGCTTTGGTATAATCTTCATCAACAGAATTTGAACGGCTAAGTTTTCGTGCCATTGCTTTTGGTCGTGGTGGTGCACGCTTCTTTTCTCCCTGATTTTGAGCCTTTACATCATTTGTTGAAACAGGTATTATCGACGATGAATCAAATATCTCCATTTGTTCCACTGGAATTTTGGGTTTCTGTTGTGTTTCTATTTTAGGTGGAATTGGAGCAGCACTTTTCTTTTTGTCGGTACTAGTTGTTCTTTCAGTTTTTTCCATTTTTGTTTCCAAAACTACAGAATTTTGAACAGGGGTCCCACTAGATCCTGAAGTATCTGTTTTGTTTTCCTTTTCAACAGTTATAAGTGTTACATTCTGCGGAACAGTCTTTCTTACTTTTTTAACAGGTGCTGGCTTAGGTCCTGTTGCTACAATAACATTGGAATCAAATATGGATTTCATTTCACCAATATTTTTTTTCTTTGTCATGGGAGAGTCAAAAGCTTTCGGAGGCTTGCTTACATTTTCATCACTGTCAGCAGATTGTTTTTCTCTAGAATCTGTTGACTTTTTGCTTACAAAATTGTTTTCAGGAGATCCGTCAGGCTGTTGCAATGACACAACTGTAGCACTATTACTGGGTGAATTGGTGTCAGACGATGATACTTTTACCTTGGCTATTGGCTCTGATGATGAACCTGATGGTGAAAGAGATGATACACTTGGTGTCAATGTTGAGGTTGGATGAAGAAGTGATGACTTAACATCGCCCGATTCCTGTGAACTAAGCATCTCTATTTTACTTGCCTGTTTGTCTACAACTGGTGGCTTCTCTTTCTGTGGAACCTGTGGTTTTGACCTTGACACTGGTGGTTTGGGAATTGATGCAGAAATGAACTTTGGTGACCGTGGTGCATCAGGAAGAATTTTCCTCCTGTTTACCTTTGTGTTTGCTTCAAATAATGTTCTAAATGTTGAAACCGTATTTGGTTTTGGAAGTTCACATTCTTCATTCTCACTTTTTAAAGTTTTCACATCCTGTTCATCCACGTTTTTCGGACTAGCAGGAGGTTTGCGAGGTTGTTCAATGATGATGATGTCATCTGATGAAATTTGCATCTCTGGAACTCGTGGTTTTGGTGATTTTTGTTCTTCCACACTTGAACCTGAATCTTTTCTGACCAGTTCTGTTTTCTTGGTGAGAATTTTAGGTGGTTTTTGCAGTGCTGGTTTTTGCAGTGCTGGTTTTTGCAGTGCTGGTTTTACTCTAGTATTACTAGTCACATCCCCATCATCTCTCAGGCTGTTACCATCCAAACTATTTCTTTTAACATCTGTACTGCTCCGTTTAGAACCTTCAGTTTGACTGTTTCCTCTCAAATAACTCTTCTGATAGGGTGCAATTACTGGTTCTGTTTTTTCTGGTTGTAATAATCCCCTCCCGAGCAGATTGTCCAGGCTTCCATATCGTTTAAGCCTAGACGCAGCACCTTGAAGGGTGTTTTCATGACTTGAAAGTGAAGTAAACTTTTTACGTAATTTCTCAACTATACCAGAGTGTGGGCTATAGTCATTCTGTTCTTCCTCTGTGGTACAAGTACTGACACTGTCGCTGCGCGATAACTGGGGACTTTCAGGAAGTGAATCATTTATTAACTTACCATGCGGATGTGTGACCCCGCCGAGCTCCACGAAAAACGGGTTGCTTTGCACATGTTTTAAATGTGTACTGTCAATAGCCACTTTACTTTTAAGACTGGGCTCTATCGCCGAGGTAGATTCCTCCCTATCTGACTTCATATCACTTACTTCCGTAGTGTCGCCCCCTAAACTAAACTTCACTTTACCTCCATTTCCCTCGGCAGATGTGTGGGGGAAGTTATTGTTTACATGACTAGATCTACTATCTACCGAGGAACTACTACTGGATCGTACATGATCCCGAGTGTTACTGTTATTACTATTTGGGTTTACAAAACTTCGTTTCCATGTCGGAATGTCATTTATGTTGTTATACTTATCGTTGGAATGTCCTCCCGGTTCACCTGAATCATCAAACACACGTCCATTTTCCATAATATTAAGCTTCCACGATGGAATGGAAGCCATTTCCACCAGGCCAGTCATAAATACAAATGTTCTGATACCAAATTCATGAAGAAAACCAGTAAGATATCTCCGGACGAGTTCTCTCGTTCTTCTCACAGACAGCTCATTTTATCCCATGACGTCACATATGTTAGGTGCGAACCCAACATTCTTTAAGGTGAAGGTCGTTATATAGGATTACTAATTTAATCAACAATACAGTTGTTTTTTCTTGAATAAATAAACATCCATCATTTCATGTCTTTAACGTTATTCAAGATCTTGTGTTGACGGGAAGCTTTAATTGGGCAAACTCAGTACTAAGGTTATAAATGACTCACATTCCAGGGTTGACCTTGTTTCGTTTTACCTGACCCTCTGATCAATCGATAATATTACAGGTATATTTTTTATTTTTAGTTGGTATGACAAACTGGTGTATTTGATAATTATTTACATATTTTTTGAAACATCACAGCTTTACTTTGCCTTCACTTTGAATGGAACTAACAATGCCGTTATTATCACCAATGGAAAAGAGAAACTTAAACCGGAAGCACACGGAAGACGGAAGTAGTCCGCGAAGCTCGTTTCCAAGAGCAACGTCACACAGAGAACGACGCCAGTCTGGTGGTTTGTAGAATCTGTCAATAATTACCCACACGTAACGGGATACAGAGACCATTTAGGCTTTGACAGCCATTGTTTGTGTACGGAGGTGAAGTGTCTTATCCGCAAACATGCTGGGAACTAAAGCAGCAACCACCATAGGGCCCGAATCGTGGAGAAACAATACACTGAAAGGGATAAAAATATCTCAAACAATCGTTCAAAAGAGTGACAAAAGTTGTGATGTGGGACGGGTCTTTGACCCCCTCCCTCATCTCCGAGATACAGTGGCCCAATTGAGCAACGATGAAATTCACAGATATACGAGAGAAGTTAGAATTGTGGTAGCCAGACTCAGGGAGAGTCTTTTGGACACAAATGAAGAAATAAAAGCCCTCTCCAGGGGAAGAGAAGCACTTGAAAAATCCTTGGAACACACCAGAAAGGATATAAGGTTGAATAAAGACAGTCAAGATATAAGAGTATCCAGGCCTTCAAAAGAAAGGGTATGTTTACATGAAGAATGGCACTTAATGTTGCATTATGTAAAATTTGCACTTCAGATTATATGTACAATTAAGATTGTTTGGGTTGACTTCATGACAGATTGTCATGGATGTTAATAGGTGAGTGCTAATTGACATCCCACTAAAAAGTTAACAATTCCTGCATCTTTTTTTCCGGATTCACCTGTTATTAAAGTAAGTGTACAGCTTATTTGCAATTCTATTCTGTTGAACAAGTGTGTGTAGAAGTTTACAGAGAATCAGTTAGGTTTAAACTGTTCCATCGGTCACCAGGTTTAGCTCACAATATAATACAAAATTTATTGTTCTAGAGTTTGAAGATGGTAGGATAGCAGATCAAGATTCCACGAGTCTAAAATCATAAAAATGGGAGGGGGAGGGATTGTTCTAAATTTATATGTTGGAGAGACACGGTTTTTAAGGAAAAAGTCAAGAGGCTGGATATGGAAATCCTGAAATCTAGAAAGCCACTCAAGATCTACCACTGCAATGTTCAGGGTACTATGCTACTCCTATAACATAAGAGGCCACTGGTCGGCCTTTTTTCTATCGGATACAATTTTGCCGACGCGGCGCCTGTCAAAAGTATCTTGCTGTGTAAACCTCTAACACTGTTGGAGTAGGTACTATGCCTAGTCAGACATGTTATGTTCTTACTAATACTATTCTATTTAAGTAAACCTTCCATTTTGTCAATATTGAAAGTGCAATATGAATAATGTTTCAACCAAGTCTCATGTTAAGTTAAGATGTACTTGTTGCATCCCTTTATCATCTAGGACAAATTTTCAATGTTCCTCAAATTCAATTATTTTTGTGATTTGATGTTGTCTAGTTGTATTTAATACATTGTAATTTCATGAGATGAGAAAACAAGAGCTGGGTTAATTGTCTTACATACATTGTCATTTTATATTGTATTTAGTACGTTGTAATACAAAGTAATATGTAAAGGTTGGGGGTCATGACTAGCAGTAGCACATGTATTGAAGACTCTCTAGAAAGTGTGTACATTTGTATCAATGCCATGATACATAAGTTATCACCAATTTAGATGTAATTTGTCCATACATTTTTTTCTCTACCATGACACAGCATGCAGCTAACATTTCCATTGATCAATGAACTTCCAGATAATGTGAATCAGGCTTGTATAGGTCCATAATATATTCTAACATAAGCCTTTACTTATGGACACCAGCCATGTGAAACTTCTGATGTGTTTATTGAGGTATTGTATTGACTAAATAAAAGAATGGCAAAAGCTTTTAACAGCTAACAATTACACATGACCCACGATCGTTATTGTTAACACCTTTAGTAACTAGCAACCAACACAATGTAATACTTTAGGAACTTTTATTATTATCGGGGTACCTCTTTTCTTTCTTTGAAAATATATTTCCAGCTGCGGTATATTGTTCTCTTAGAAAGCAATTATTTGCAGAACTTTTGTCAGTTGTATTTAAAGAAAATCTTGATTTGCGAATAAAGATACCATACCAGGTATTTTAAAAATTCATGTGAAAACACACATATATACATTTTTATGAAAAACATAGGCTCTGTTAAAAAATTAGTTGATCATTTTTCTTCAAATTAAGTCCTGGAATCCCAGATGATTATTTTTCTTTCTATAATCACAGGGAATGGTTGTAGCCTCATCTCTATGTTACTGTAAATTTAAGCAGAAAAGTTTGTAGGGTGTTGTTTTTTGCGATTTAGTTAAACATGGTGAATTATATATGTTGATATACTTTTCATGACCTTTGAATCTGACAATTGTTTTTCAAGTTATTTTAAGTGTTGGAGTCTATCTGAATGGTACATTGCCGTAACAAACATACATTATTTTTGTGAATGAAATGTCATGCTTTAACAGTACCTATAAGAGCATGCCATGGTTCTCTGTGGTTTTTATAAATGCTGCTAGAAAATTGATTTTTTCAGATAGTTCTTATCTAATGTAGAGTAATTATTAAATGTAAATTAAAATAATTTTTATAAACTTAGATGTTCATCACAAGGATTCTTGCATGCCATTTTAAACTGTAAGTGTACAGCAATGGTTATAAAGACTTGGGAGGTGTAATTCAAGATGTACTAGTCCATGGCCAGGACTGGTGAGGGAGTTCAAATGATCAAATAAAAAAGTCGAACTTTCTATAGTGTACGTGGTATGATATAATTTACCGTGCCACAAATCTTGCACAATCTTGTAAGTAATCTATACCCCACCCAACCCCCAAGATGTTGTAATATACTGTGGTCATTGTTTTATTCTACATACTTCTAGAATTACTCATGTGAAAAGAAACTGATATTTTAATGTTCAACATTATATTGAATTTAAAGATTTAAAATAAAACAGATTGAAAGAATTGTAACCAAAGTCATTAATAAGTTAGGATTGGTTTAATTCCAATTTAATATAAAAAAAATCTAAATTTTGTCAAAATTTTAAATGCTAAAAACGAAATGAATGAAAAGATGTTTATATCCAAGCAGTTAAAAATATATGTTTATATGGCATAAGTTATCTTTCCAAAAGCAGTTGAAGAATTTTTACAGAAGATTATTGGTTATCAAATATTTTAAAGAAAAAATTAAACAGCCCAATAACCAGTTAACTTTAATGTTTCATCTCCGGAAGTGTCAAACAAATACCACAAAACAGCACACTATCTGCAAGTTAGAATAACAGTATGTTCATTAATGAAATACTTTCTGCCAATATGGAATTGAAATAATATTGTGTTCCATAGATTGGATCAAAATTTGAAAATAAACGAGGTACATGTACCACCAAAACTAATAATGTATTGTGTGCAACATCTGAACAGTTTGAAAACTATAAAAAACTATATATAGCAGTCGAGTTCGTGAGTATTAGCAGAAATAGATGAATACCACTACCTGATTGTAAGTAAAATAGAACTGTCTGTAGTATAAATCATTAAAATTGAATTAGGCAGAAATAAATTGACGTTTGCCAGGTACAATAGCGTTGCTAGATGGTGGAGATTAGGCTTTATGTACCCAGCACTCCATGGTTACTATAGACTAGACACATTGGATTAGAGAAACTGTCACATTGGGTAAATTTGCTGGTGAATAATTTAAGACCAAAATGTATCCAACTTATTGTATGGAACCCATTATACGAAAAAAGGCAATCTAACTTTTGATTGGTATTTGGTTAGCCACAGAAATCAATACAGCTAGTGTAAGTTACAATCATATGATCAAGGGCCAGTATTCATTTCAGTCAAAATCAATTTACATCTATCATGGTAAAATTGATGAATGTATCATTGCTGATAAACATATGTATTTAAATTTCTTTGAAATAGAAATTCCCACAAAAATATTGTGAAAAATTAGAAATCTTCACATTGGTCAAGGGGAGATAATTTAGATATTTTGTATACTGTCTGTATTTTCCCGAAGTATGTTTGTTACAATACTTGTGCTCAACCAGTTTCATTTCATGAGAAATAATAGCTTTAGATTCATTGTTTTTCTACATAAAAATAGCATTTTTGAAGAACCTTATATATATACCTTTTATGAATCAAGATTTTTTTTGTGACAAGATTGAGATTGTTTTTCAGTGAATATCTTTTTTTTTCAAATATTGTGAAAAACAGCCTTTCCCAAGTTAATCTGTAAGACTTATAATTTAAACAAGTAATTCATTTGCTCCATTGTGACAGCATAACATGTAACGTGAACCGGTCTGGCTCATTACCATTTTTGACAACACTGTGATGTCCCAACATTATAGTGATACAGAGACACCATTGCAAGATAGCATGTTAAACCCTATAAAAAACATTGCAAGATCCTTAAATGTCTTTAGCTGTTGATAGGATGTTAAACCCTATAAAAAACATTGCAACATTTTGCTTGGAATACCTTTGATATTTTAAGCATCGGCCAAAAAAGAGTTAGAATAGCACAGAACAGGGGGTGCATAAAAAAAAACTTGGGTTGCATTTTGAAAAACTTATCCTGTGTACATGTGGCTGATTGGAACATGAGGAAAGATTAAAAATGATCACATGTAAGCAGTGAACGAATTAAGTTAATTGACATATAAGTATAATATTGTGAACTGTGCGTATTCAAAGCCTTTTTTTTTTTTATTAATTATGAAAGAGGCTTTTTGTTTCATTCTGGGGGAAAAAGATACCAACTTGGATGGAAATTTTCAGGAGTAAACTGCAAATCTTGGGAATAAGGCATAGATATGAAATACATTGCAGTTTCAATTGATAATGGGGCCCATTTTCAGCCCCAAAAAGTCCCAGAAAAAGCCATGGTATTATACTATAAAGTATATATTCCAAATGAATATGACTTTAGGAGAGACCATTAATTATAGTATTTATGGGCTGTGGAAGTGTCAACTGTTTGCACTTGGGCTGTGCATTATTTAATATCTCCGTATTTCAATCATGTTTGATAATGTTGAGAAGCAATTATCTTTGGCTGTGAAGTGTATTGATTTAGCTGCATACAGTGGAAGTATAGCTTCCTCTGTTATTGCCGATGGGGTGAGGAAAATTACATAATAAATCAAAAGCAGAAAATTAGAAAAAAAATGCTTAATTACTTGTCCATGTTTGAAGTGTCAAATTTGGGAAATATGCTGTCAATTTTAAACCGCTATCAGAACATGCATCAAAGTATAGAGTTTGTCAATTGATTTTCTTTATAAAAATCATACAATGTACATGTACACCAATATATTTAATGGCTATGAATTTCCAATGACATTTTGATCCCAAACTCCTTCCTTCCAAACTCGCCAGGTACTGGCCATAGGTCAGTGGTTTTTCTTCTGGAACTCCAGCTTTCCTCCACCACCAAACCCTTGCATGTCCTTAAATGACCATAGCTGTTAATAGGACATAAAAAACAAACAAAACAAACTAAATCCAAATTTGATCAAACCAAATCGAAATTATTTCTTTTTCTTCAGTAGAAAATATTACAGGATTTCCATAAATTTCTTCATAGAGAATTTTCTCCGAGATGTACACTCTGAATCACGTTTAGTGTATCAATGATCAATTTGATATTTTAATTCTTATATCTTATTTATATAACTTCCAGGAAGGAAGAAACTATTAGTGTCTGGCTGGTTGTTATAGGTTATTAACTTCTCAGCAATCAATCAACAGGTAACCTGGTGGGTATCTATGATTTAGTGCCAGTTTACTGCGCCTCGGTGGTCCTCAGTGTGACAGTTGCTATAATGCCCACTGCCTAGCAGGTTATCACATTTCAGTAAGATAGCACTTTTAAGTGGCCCTTGTGGCCTCCATCATCTGGAAACAGTGTTCCATATTTTACTGTAGGGAGAAGACAAAATCTGAAGACGAAAAAAAAATACACAAAGAAGTTTACAATGACGTCAAACATGTTAAATAACATAACCTGGTTAATGTAATCCAATATATCTATATCTACCACAGACCACAACACAGTAATACCAACAATATGAAGGATTAATAGGGTGGCATCAGTATAAACAAATATTGACCCAAGAGATATGGATAAAAAGAGGTAGAAATGGTAGAAAACACAAAAAAGCAATAATACAAAAAATACAGCAAAAGATAAGAAATGAGGGCAGTAGAACATTGAGAAAGAGGCCACTGTGCTACAGCATTAACAGCTACCAGTCTACCGGTTTATGTATACATCATCAGCCTTTAGGTAGCTTAACGACTGGTCGTAACCAATGTAAACAAAATCATTGTCTGGTTACCACACCTATAGGTGGTGAGGCGTTGTAACAATGAATTATTAAGCCAATTTCCCTACACACTAGTCATTTTCCTGCCCCAAGTATGTAAGCTAGAACCACGCAGCACTGTGCAATTGTTTTGTAAATTGTCCAAGTGAGAATAGACTTAATCGAATCATTCAAATACTGGTCAGAAAGTTACTTAAGTTACATATAATAGATTGTTTGGAAGTATGGGGTGATGGCTAAGAGCACAGCTAGTTATAACAGTTTGACAGGATGCTACATCTGTATCATGTAACACTGGGTTTACCAAATTAAGTTAATTAACCCACTATCATAAACCCCAGAAGCTGATTTACCTGGGTACTGGTTTGTTCTTCATCTTTGGTAAAGCCTTAGGTTTCACTGTGCTATAAGTCTGGATCCACTGATAAATGTATGGCTACAGATATAGAACAACAAACCAGTACCACCAGCTCAGGGATATTGGGATATGAATAATTTAGATGTACCTATTGGTATCTAGGTACAGTAAGTGATCCCACAGTCCTAGGGTAATGGTAATGTGTATTGTTAATGTATTGTAATAATTGCCTTTCCTATGTACCCGGTAATGGCATGTAATATACTGTAAATGGACATTTTTATCATTACAAAATTAAGTAAAAAAACAATTCATTGTATTAATTACTTTGAAAATATATGCCTGATGTTCGTTTACAGATAATGAGTCTTTAAGGGGAATTATATTAAAAACATTTATAGTTTCCACAATTAATATTCAAAGATGTTACTAGTACAACAACTATGTTTTACCGAACAATTATAATGTGTAGTTTTGAGCATCACATGCTGTATTACTTAAATGCAGATTGCACTTGCAATTTGTTCTTCGGTTCCCAGGTCTAGTACCCCAGCCATGCTGGATCATTCCACCTTTATCATGTTGAACAATGACATTGGTTCCTTGGTCTAGTACCCCAGCCTACTGGAGCATTCCACCTTTATCGTGTTGAACAATGA
>JAUMHH010000453.1:0-11599 GCA_032359455.1 Chlamys rubida
TTATTACCAAATTTTACAGGTGCAATCACGTGTATGTGTCTTTATAAAATTAAAGGTAGCATTGTTCAGGGGATCGCTATGTCATTAAAGTAAAAATACTTCGGACCAATTTCAAATGATCGTTATAGACAGGAGTCGTTAATGTAGGTTTGAATGTATATGTTCAAGCTGTATAAAATCTTTGTAGATTTGGTATCGGAGGCAATATTAAATTCAAACTCATTAGAATTTGATCATCAAACATTCTAAACAAATCTGTTTTCCTTTGTGCCACCAAGAGTATAACTATATATATATATACTGTAATTTAAACATAGCACACACACACACACACACACACCTACATCCACGCACACACACACACAGCTGCACGTTCAAAATTTTGTGATATATACATTTTGCTAAAAAAGCATTACGCTGCATCAAACAGCTGTTTCGTCCTTCTTTGACTAATCGGTGATGCTGGGGGGCAAAATAATAAAATGTCAATAATACATATAAAAACATTACTGATTTCTTTTACTATAAGGTTTGTCATCAGATCTAAGTCATAAAAAGGTCCACTTTTATTTTGTCAGCATGGGAGTAAAGGACTATATCCGGAATTCTACTGTGCATTTCCATGAAATTGGTCTGGGTGGCAAGGTCATTGAGAACTTCGACGCGCGAAAGGATATGTATGTACAGGAAAAACAGACCTGGACAATTATGACGTTAGGATCAATTATGGCGGCTTTAGGACATAAGGATGTAAGTATGATTGATAACAGACGTGTTTGTTGTTTGTTGGTCCTATCACCTCTGTGTCTCTATGACAACAGATGTTGACATACACAACATGGAAAGTACAACAATAGATCATCTATTTGCGACATTAGCAAATTTAGTCATTCTTATAAATAAAAGTTCAAGGGGTGCAATCTCCAACTAATTTCAGTACAAATTCCGTAGAAGCGGTTATATAGATAGAAACAACATAGGTCACCACATATAATTAAGTAATGAGAAAGGGAAAAGAACATTTCTAAAATTATGAGCGATGCAAAGAGAGTATCTTATATATATCTTAAATATGGCCTAAGCATATCAAAAGGATAGAAAAATAGATTTTGCATGCCTAGGTGCCACATCATTGGTCGTGTCGTACAATCGTCTTATGTCATTGTTATTTCGTACGTGAATTGTTCTCTCAAAATATAAAAGGGTCAGTCACCTGCATTGCTTCATTTCCAGACATTATGTTTACATGTGTCTTGTGTTTTAACACTTATTCGCTAATAATAAGATAAGATGGGTAACCGTAAAATTTAGGTCACCACCCTACTCACAGCTCCGACACAAGTTGCTCCCGATTCCGGGAGTCTAACCTTCGCTTGCAGAATGAACCAACACACCTTGGCTCAATTACTGACAAACTCTTTAAATTTCACAGTCAAAAAGAGCTGGTGCATTTCGTAAATGTCATAACGTATTTAAATAATCCTTATTTTCATATCGAAATACCTAACACGTAAATCGACTATTTTGTATAAAATATTGACGTTTTGAATATGATAGGAAAGCAGGTCACAGCAAACCGAACATCAGGGAGTCTACTCATACTCCACTACAGTAGTATAAATATTAACAGTGTCATGCAAAAGAAGCATGTAAAGTAAGCATGTCATTACTCAACTACATTTGTAAATCTAAATATTAACAGTACCCTGTAAGGTAAGCATGTCCATTTCTCCAAAAACAGCTATACCCACATAGAGTGGACAAATAATTAAGCCAAACCTTGTATACTTAACATGTCCTACTTGAGTAAGCAAATAGTAGATAAGATACTACTGAAGTACCAGCAAAATGCCCTTCACAGGTAAACATGCCAGATTGATTGATGATGAGAAAGATCTTAATGGAAGAAACTATAGTATCTCACTTGGACACAGAAAATGTGTACACGTCCGATAGCGAAGTAAACATAGAGCAGAATAAGTAGGAAGCACAGAGTCAACAACAAAAACAATGTTAACCCTTTCACCCCTATGTAACTTTAGTAGACTCTACCATGCATTGATCTGGAGAGTCCATTATGGTCTACAGTGGTGAAAGGGTTAACAAGAGTATTTCAAAATCGCAATTAGGCCAAAGATAAAAATATACCTGCTTCCTGTCACACGTCTGCAAAAGGGTAGGTAGGGAATATATAGTATTTTTATACATAATCTTGATTTTTAAAGTGAAGAGCTTCCTTGAAAATGGCTAAAAGTGGTTCAGGGTAAGCAAATGAAAATTCAGGGTAGGGTAACCGGAAACAACATCTTTTATTTGGCCTAGGTGTTTTTCTAATTGCATTGGACTTATAGAGACAACCAACTTGTACCTTCACCGTCGGAACAACTGTTTGTTTGTTTTGCCTTTAGAAGGGTGTTAATCAGACCAATCAACTTATTGAAAATGGCTACACATTTTAAAATGCCTTTACGAATTTTTATTTTATTTTCAGCGGGACATAGATGTCTTGAAAATAGATGTTGAGGGACATGAATGGGCGGTGATTGAGTATCTCATACAGGGTGGATTTTTACCCAGGATCAAACAGTTTTCTTTGGAGTACCACTTGTTTCCCGATTGGCCTAAAAAATCTGAATATCCAAAATTATTAAATATCTATAGACAGCTAAGCGCCAGTGGTTTCAAGAAATTCATGACGGGACTACATCCTTTAAATCATAAACCAGAGTCTTTTAACATTCAGGCGGACGTAGGTTACGTAAATATGCTTTATAAACCAAAGGGAGAACCGTTGTCGTGAAATTGTTTCTCAGTCATTCCATATGTTTGCCAATCCGATTCCAATAACATGCGTTTGAATCGATGTGTCATCTCTCCCAAGAAAACCCCCAGACTTCAGCAAGTTAACTTGTAGTTCTACAGAGCATATACATATACCATCAATATGGACAATATGGTTTAAAATACGTATGTTTTAAATACCCCACAGTCACTGTAGTTCCAAGCCTTCGGGCTTGAGCTTAGCCCGAAGGCTCGGATCTACATTGACTGTTAACATAGGAACATAGTGATATCTAGTCGTATTACTTCAAAATTATTCAATAATTATATATCCATGATTAAACTAATTATTTTGCACAGAAACGAACCGTTTCTTTTTGAAAGAATGAAAAAGTGTTTTTTCATTATGGATATATTTATCGGCAATTCTGAGGCATTTTTTTTTATAATATTAGCATTGCTGAATTTTAGGATTGTTAAAGGATCCCCGTACCACTGTCAAAACTATAACATTATAAACAGTTTTTTTCTGGCATGGCTATATCTTTGATTAATTAATTTCTGAAAATAAAACCATACCTTGCCGGACTGTTATGCAAATCTATTAAAGTTATTTAAACAAAATATGTTGAACAATAGTGTTCTGAGAGTAGAAAATTCTAGACCGGGATTCGAACCCAAGGCCTCAGTTTGTTAAACTGTCACTCTAACCGACTGAGCTTCCTCGTCAACTAAAGTGTCTTGGCTAAAATGTATGCGAGTTAAATCCAAAACGGAATTAAGGGGAGGTAAGTGTGCATTCGAAAAGCCAGAATGCATTTGGACAAGGATCCTTACCGGGAGAAAGTCCATCGATTCAAGCGCATGCACAGATATCTATTTTACACAGCGTTCTATGTATACATATCAAATGTTTTAATATTGACGTTTATTGATGGTCCGGTTACGAATATTCCTAGTCATGTATTTAAATATTGAGTAAAATGTATATAAATACGTCACTTGAAAGGTTGTTTAGTGATGGATACCCTGTAACAAACGTGTGTATATCATTATTTACATGTTACTTTGTTCAGACTTATTCTTGCCATGACATTATTTTGTATGAAGTAGTCTTTACATGTCATTCTGAAAATCATTTACCTTTTTATGTGTGCTGTGCTGACATTAGTTTTAAAGTCTTATAATAATTAGGAATGTAGATTTTTCCGGATTTAAGAGAGTATTTTAGATATGTATTTATTGACATTTTTTCTTTACCGACAACTGGCATGTTGTAAATGAAATATTGTAACAGGATTCTTTGGGTATTTCACTGCCGACCCGATATTCTTTATCTTTAATAACACAGCATTAAATTTCAACATATGTTCTCGTGCTTAAACAAGATAATTTGTAACATTGCTGACGCATAATCATGGAATCATCTAAAACGTATTTCTAAACATTAGGATATTACTCAGTTACACGATGGCGAATTCGAAATGACTTTCTCACTTCAATTAAGAATTGGGTTAAAGCACATTGTCAGAATTTGAGCACAAGAACAGTTTTATGTTAAAAACACCCCCGAAATCCAAGGATTCCTGTAATGGTAAACATATCTCATCTGCACCCCTGAAATATGTTGTGACAAAATAGAAGGCTGTCTCCACGATACCTTGCTTGTGAAACAAGTTAGACTAGTCAGATATTTTGATGAAGACCGAATCAATACGCGTGACAGCGTAATTGTGAATTCAACAGGCTTTGAATGTTGGGTGTAACTCCTCTGTAATATTCAAAGCAAAGGTTTCGGCCTACAGTTGGTTGGTATGCATGCCTGAAACCAATCAAAAAGCTCACCGTGAACCTTCAATTTCCCCATGACTTATTTCAGAGTTGCAATATATGTTTCTCGAGAGTAAATCCTTAGATTTCAAAGATGATGAAAAAGACCTGTATGTAAGACATAAGTACTTGTAACAAACATTTAATGTTTCTCGCTCTAACACTGTACATCTTACTGTTTTAGCAGTGACATCTTCGTTTGATCGTTAGGAGGAATTGAAAAATTAGAAACTACACCAAAAGACGATAAACCAAGATATATATATACATGTATATTGTTTCTTACTACTCCCAGTGTCGCGTACCCATAGAAAACTGGCCCTTAAAGATGTTTCCCTTCCGTCAGACTAGAACACCTTTGAATTTTGACAGTGAATGAATGGGCCGGGGAATTCCATGACTGTGTATTGTTATGATGATTTTGTAAACGGCCATGGATTTTGAGTGATACGTTTTAATTATAAGGTAATGAATGTGTGTGGTTGGGATGTTCTGTGTGCAATGTCGTGTATGGGGTTTCATGTGCACGAGAGTAAATGTTTTATCAGCCTTTTCTGTATCATCGATTGAGAGAAACAGTAAGAAATTCAAATAGAATTGATGCCAGATGTCTTGTTGTCATATTGTGAAATCTTTGAGATTTTATGTGCACATTAAGAAAAATATTCCTCGCATGGCATGTTTGACCTTATGTTGTTGAAACCTTTTTTGTCATACAACAAGTATGGAAGTTGGATTGAAAATTGTTTTTTGTTCTCGCATTAAATTGACGTTTTAATCCATGACAAATGTAAGAGAAAATACTCTAAATACATATACAATGTAGGTGAAACACTTAATTCCATCCTCAGGTTTACGTATAAGAAGAAACATTCCGCCAAGCCTATGGTATTACTTATACGTTCCTCCCTTTAGTTAACCTTTCATCCATACGCATACAGATTAAAGTGTCTTAATCCTACACGGGTGTAGATGTCATACACGGGTGTAGATGTCATACACGGGTGTAGATGTCCTACACGGGTGTAGATGTCACAAAAACAAGTACACAACAGTCAGTCATCCGTCCTCAGATTTGTTGTTCACGTTACTAACTATTTCAATTCTTCAATACGTTGTGATACCCTGTTTACATTCACTAGAAAACATCTTATCAGGTGTCATGATCACTTATACATAGTATACTTTAAGTGACTAAGCAGAAGGAACAGCAAGCAACTATATTTTTCCGTGTCAATATGTCGCTAATTTGTAGATATAACACCGGGAGAACGCTTTCATGATGTAAATAAATATAAATATAAACTTTATTTATTTTACAACAATTATGAAACAAGTTATTTCAGCTTTTATTAATCATTGTTGTTGGCCCGGATGTTAGCGCGCTGGGGTCTTAGTGTGGGAGGAAACCGGAGTACCCAGAGAAAACCCATATGGTCTGGCAGGTTATCCTATACCTTTTCACGTCCGAACGGGTAATCGAACCCCGGCCGCCTTGGTGAAAGGCAATAGCGCTATACACTCCGCCACCCGACCATCCAACTCTCTCACTCACTCATTCACTCACTTACTTTCATGATGTACCAAATGTCTTGCTTATTTTAGTTAAGTTTAGAATATTGATACGAAACATGCATGTTTGTTAGTTTATTTTAGATGCAATGCATATTTTAATTAGGCGCCTTTGCAGGATTTATGGTTGTTTTGCAAAATGGAAACTACATTACTAGCAGCTGTTTGTATTGAGCCTAAATATCTCAGCATTCGCTAAAGCATACTTAAAGTTGATATGCAAGCAAACGTGAACATCTTTGGAAGGCGTTGGATCATTATACCAGAGACCTGTCGCTTTTCCCCACATATTTGGCCTACATCGCAACAAGAACTTGTCCAAAACAGACATTGGGAAGACGCAATAACATGAACTTGGTTTAATGCAAGTAAATCGTTTCCAGATGAAGAAATTTGTTTTACAATAAGGTTCCTCGGTCACTGCCTGATCTAGGCACTGGACCCTTAGTACCTGTGTAATGATAGTTTTGATAAATTATTTCTGAAAAAGAACACATGTCTTGCGGAACTTTCCAAAAGAATAACTTTTTTTTATCTTCATAAAGTGATTCAAAATCTTCTTTAATTATACCTCTGGGAAGTATAACACAAAGTTGGTCGACTTAAAAACTTGTTGCATATTTGTTGGTTTACGATCCATCCTTATCGATGCTCTTCAAAACAAAATTACCGCTAAAGCGTCATGGTTTGTGTTTTTGTGGATGTTGAATCAAACACATTTTCGTAATTCTCACCTCGTTTATTGGTCTCACAAACAAACAAACAAATCACATTAACAAAATCTCTGTTCTTATCTTCACTTTTCTCTGTATTTTAGACTAATGGTTTTCCGTCAGCCTGTCTTTGTCTGAATCAAACATCGGTTACCGTGGACAGATTTTATGCTCACTCTATAATTTATGTTAACCTGTTTTCATTTTCGTTTGAAATAGCATTTTGTAGCTAGGTAAGGGGCTAGCAAGGTTTGAGACTTTATTTTCAATCAGTTTCATGGGTGACATTTAAAAAATGCATTCACACAAAGCACCAGGCTTTTCTAAACCTGAATTCATCACCGGAGCTTTATTTTTTTAGCGTTATATTTCTGTAGAAACTTACAGTCGGCCGACAGACCTATCAGGATGATAAGTCAAGAATGTGCTACTATGTGACCGTCAAGAAATGGGCGACCAGGAATTCGATTTTTTTTTTCAACATAGACTCTCGATCTTTGACCATATATTATGATAGCAAGGTTGTAACGAGTCCCGACAAAATTCTGATATGGGCAGATTAAATGCTATCATAACAACTTCAGGAGACTTGGTTTTTAAATATTAAATACCAGTGTTTATTTGACATCTGAGATATTTAGTCAAGTCATCAACACGATGTATACTACGTATTTGTTTTTACAAAATAAATCTCAAGGGAAACAGTCATTGTTTGTATTATGCCTTTGTTTCACTATTTCAGAGTTAACCATTGTTTGTGTGATGGGTTTGTTTCACTATTTCAGAGTTGTTTCAAACAATGTTTAACGTTAAATATATTTTTGCAAGCTATCTCAAATGTGTCATTAAAACTGTGCTTATTGATTTTTTATGTACAATAAACTGTGATATGAATCACAAATTTGCGTCATCGTGTGTTTTATAGCATTATACAAGGACGAGATGGTTCTCCCTACCCCGTTAAAATAAAATCGGAAATATGGGAAAGAATGCCGCCCGAATGACCCCGGATTGTTTTGGCAACCAAACTCCGTTCAATGTTAAAAAAAAATACGCGCCACCTCCCAGGTAATCGTTTATAATATAATATAATTTACATAATTCTGTCCATCTTTCTAAAGTAATGAGAAGAAAATAGTCTGTCGCAATTCTTTCATCCAAAACTTTGTGGAACCGATTCATGGGCATTACATGGAGTGGATCGCTGTAAAGTGACCGTGAGGTGTTAGCACCCAGTAAAGTGACCGTGAGGTGTTAGCACCCAGTAAAGTGACCGTGAGGTGTTAACACCCAGTAAAGTGACCGTGAGGTGTTAGCACCCAGAAAAGTGGTCTTCGTTCCTACCGAGAATCGTTTGTGAAATTTCGGATAAGCGACCAGTAAATTATGACATAATTGTCAACACACAAGGACAATGTTGAAATCAATAAGACATGACAACTGCAGCTGAGGAGATATCTAAATAAAGAAAGAAACAATTGTTTTCCGGCACTACACAAGGTCCATTCCCGTGTTTGGAGGTGACTTCCAAGATATCAAGTGATAGATATTTAAAGAACGATCGCCAAAATTAGTGTTTTCGAACAAATACGTACTTTTACACATATAGTAAGTACTGTACACATGGAAAGACTAACGAAAGATACGACACTAGGAGGTCTTATAGTTGGTTTACACAGACAAAAAAAGAACTTCTGGCTTATATTTACCTGCATTCGACACGAAGAATATACACGGAGTATTTAGTCTCAAATGTGATAACGTAATATAAATACATTGTTAGTCTCCACTATGAAGAACATACAACTTCACCTAGGCAACAGAATAACTATATGAACGCCAATCAAATATTGGCTGCAGAATATTCAAATGTTTCTTTTTCTTCTCAAGAACAGCATCAGTGACTTAATAGCTTTGCAAGTTGATCAAATAGTGTCTCTCGAGAATTCTTCTTTTGAACGTCCGTTATATATTCTATTTGAATGTTCAGATTGTGGCCAGTCGGAAAAGCGTCCCGAAACTGTCTATGGAAAGTCCTTAAATGAAAATAAATATCTCTCCAGAATCCATACGGAGCGTCGATCACAGAACTTGTTATCTGAATGCCAGGGAAATATTGGCAGCCAGCAGAATGTTCAAATATTTTTCATTTGGACAGTGTATAGACTGTCTGTTCATCTGTCGAACATCTCTGGGTTATTGGCCATAAAGCGGATCACCAAATCACAAATGATATTAACCAGAGACAATCTCTCCAATACATTTATGGATTATTGATAGAAGAACATCCCAGCAAATCATAGGTCTATGGGAAATTGATCAGACAACTTCTATGATATATTAACCATAGAGCTTTAGAGTATATCTCTAGAACGTCACTGCAGGTCGACCACGTCTTTGGTGTGTTGATCATACAGTATTTCTGCAAAAACATCCACAGAATATTTATCATGGGCGATCATCTTTAGGATATTGACTCAGTAACACTCTGCAGAAGTTCTTCAGCGATATGAACATAGAACAGTCTTTTCAGAGATCCTGAAGTATTTTCACTAATAGGTATTACTGGCAAATACAAGAATACCACGCAACCTTTGTTTTCACGACCACAGGAAGTCTTCGTTTTTCAAAAGGTTCGACAACTCTACGTTGAACGGTTGGTAGATGTCCCTAAGAATGTCCCTGGTCTTGTTCAGCATGGGGCTGGCCTTGACCTTCCGCTTGGTGACATTCTCACGGACCGGACTGAGAATACCAAGGACCGCCGTCTGCTGTAGGGACACGGGAGCTGAGGGAAACAAGGAATCACATTCAAATTATTAATTTGGTTAATAAAAAAAAGAATCTGTATTAGTTGATTAAGTTTTAACTTTGTATTATTCATATGCCAAAGAACTGATAATTTAATTGCAATACAATATGTTTTAAATGGTTATCATCTATTGAGCGTTGAGCATTCTGGGTAAACACAACGACTGGTTCACCTGTTGTCAGTATAATGTGATCGGGTGGAGTACTGTATCTGATGCTTTCGGCATGGTAATTTACTGATGTACATGTAGCATTCTAAAAATTGGCATCAATTCTGCGCTATCGCATAGAAGCAAATACATCTTTTTATTGTAATATTTAAAATAAAATCTTGGAAATAGACAAACACGTCAACTTGAAACAAAAAATTATACAAAAAAAAAAAAAAACACCTAAAAAACAAAATGCAATTTCAAACCTGTCAATATGTCAATATTTTCATAAAAAGTAGATGGACATCTTATGTAAATACCAGAGATCCAATAAGATATAGCTGTTAAAAAGTGAGATAAAACCGGTACATTATACTGCCTAACTCAAAGCATGCAATCCTTCACGAGAATACTGCGAGGCGGCAGTAGGCATTTCATTTCTGTTTATTTCCCACCCACCCTTACCCAATTTTGTATTTGTAGTTAGTTCCTATGTTACTTTGTAGATATTTAGTCTTAGTGTAGTACAATGTAGCTAGGAGGACCATAGTTTAAGTTTAAACTACAAAATAATGATACTGATTTATTGTTATTTTACTGTTTGATAATTATGTAATGCGCTAATAAATCATGGTCTGAAGTTCACCCAAACCAACCGTGTATGTTT
This sequence comes from Chlamys rubida, assembly GCA_032359455.1. Taxonomy (NCBI): domain Eukaryota; kingdom Metazoa; phylum Mollusca; class Bivalvia; order Pectinida; family Pectinidae; genus Chlamys; species Chlamys rubida. Next base: position 10,527 of record JAUMHH010000453.1, read on the forward strand.
ATTCTTTGTATATTGTTTCTTTAATTGTATGTTGTTCTTCTAGCTTAGGCGTCTATACCTGAGATTGGATTAATGATATGAACAATCAGGATGAGATACATGGTTGTTAATACTATCTAACATCATAGTATATGCCAAATAGTATACTCCAATCTTATTGTGTTAAACAATCCACTTTCTGTAGATATGTCTTTGTTTTATTCCTAAACAGTTGTCTTCTGATTAATACAGGTATGTACAAACAACATCAGCAGATCTAAATCTGGTTTGTTCATCGATGAATCAAAAACCAATTAAAACTGTAACTGGATGCTTTGAGGCCAACTATTGGGTGTTTTGTCATTATAAAACATGAAATTATCAACTAAGTAAATAACTGTATTGGTCAATAAAACATGTTGACATTTTGATTGATTTGTACATGAAAAGTCTATGGATTTTTACAGTACTGAATTACTACCTTGGGTTTAGTAACAAATAATTGAACAGAGGTTACACAACTGTTGCCTATCAAGGCTATCTATCGGATAGGGCTATGTCAGTCTTAGGAGTAAGATACATATATCACCTACAGTAAACTGTTAGTTTAAACCAAGTACTACCCCGCAATGCTAGCGGTGGTAAGCATACCAAAGTTTATTCTAATTCATATATGTAACACAGCAATTGATTGGTCAATTGAAATAATTTTCCACCATGGAACTGTGATATACTGTCTGTGATATACTGTCTGTCTGTGATATACTATCTGTGATATACTGTCTGTGATATACTGTCTGTGATATACTGTCTTGTCTGTGATATACTGTCTGTGATATACTGTCTGTGATATACTGACTGTGATATACTGTCTGTGATATACTGTCTGTCTGTGAGTCTGTCTGTGATATACTGTCTGTGATATACTGTCTTGTCTGTGATATACTGTCTGTGATATACTGTCTGTGATATACTGACTGTGATATACTGTCTGTGATATACTGTCTGTCTGTGAGTCTGTCTGTGATATACTGTCTGTGATATACTGTCTTGTCTGTGATATACTGTCTGTGATATACTGTCTGTGATATACT
>JAUMHH010000464.1:0-26266 GCA_032359455.1 Chlamys rubida
ACATCAATACAGCCAGTATTCCCTGAGGTTTCTGCCGAGTGCTCAAACCAAATAGAATACAAAAAGAATTTGTTTTGTGTGTGATTTTCTGAAATGATATTTTTTTTACTTCAGACTAGTATGGATGTTTAAATAATGGAAGAAGGCGACTTTTCCAATGTCAAAGATGAACTGGAAAATGCTAAGAAGGGTGACACTATTCTTCATCTTAACTACAAAGGACTGAAAAATCTACCACCTTGTCTATTGTCAGACATCTGCTACAGAAAACTCAAAACAATTTATGCAAAAAGGAACCTGCTGACATGTTTGGTATTATTTTATATGTTGTGATTATATACAGTGTTTATTCTGTCGACTTAAGGTGCAATCTTCTTCCTGGGTTAATTCCTACAAGTTCTTTTTTTCCCATAAAAATATCATTCAAAACTCAACCAAGTAACCTTTTAACAATTTTTTTAATACATGCCTAATTGGGACCAGAAATCAAAATGTTGTATAAAAAAAAGGCGTATACATGCAGACGGTCACCTTTGGGATTGAAGAGCAGGGCCAAATAGAGGGGAAATGTTGGGTTTCGGCCTACACAAGACTTTACTTCTCCTTAAGGGCTAATATGTCAGATACAACAAATTTTGGCATTTTTAAAATCAGTAAGACAAGAGAATAATTTGTATGTATAAAAGTGGAAACTCCATTGGGGTAAGGAGAATGAAAGGTAATAAACTAAAGGCAAAATTGAATAATATTATCTTCAAAAGCATACTTCTAAATGACAGCATGGATTTGCATTATTCAATTTTCTATCACTCTGGCAAGGAGATCTTACTACGTACTGTATACATAAATAAAGTTGGTGAGACCCCGGCAACGGGTGGGGTTGGGCCTGAATAGAAAACTTTGGTGAATAGCTGTATTATATACAAATGATGGAGATCCCCACTTGATTGCCGCAAATAATCCATATTTGGCATGGAGAGACGATTGCTTCCTTGTTATCAGATTTGTACCTGGGGACTTGACAGCCTTCATGACTTTGTCATTATTAGAAATTGCAGAGATTCACATCCTAAAACTACCATACTTATCCTCTAAAAAGCCAAGAGGCAACACATAACAGCAGGGGGTGGGCTTATTACAGGACAAGCACATAGCATTTTTTTCATTGAACTGAACTGCAATGGAAAGGGTGGGCTTATTCATGGGCATATTTTTATTTATCAGATAATTCTAATTCTTGGGATGGGGGGTGGAAATGGGGGTGGGCACAAAGGTTACATGACTTTGTCCAACCCAGCTCATGGAAATAAAGGTTTCTGGATGAATACACATATATGCTACAGTACTAATGTATTGTATAATGTTGAAGAAGAGTAAAATTGCAGTATATTAACAATAACAACAACATAGAACATCAAACCTAAGCTTATAAACTGTCAAGATATGAGTGACTTGATCCCTTTAGGTAAATTATAAGGTGATGTGAAAAATTAGGAATCTATTTTCAATAAAATGCATTAATATATATGTATATGTTTGCAAATTTTGTGTGTTTTAATCAGTGTCAAAATTAAATTACAGTTGTAATATATTGCTTGATACATAAATTCCATAAATAAAATAAAAAACAAAACAATCATTAGGAACAGGCTATAATGTAGGTTGAGCACCCTTTATTGTAGGAAATGTGTTATAGTACTGTACAAGTTAGAGTTATCAATGCTTTTAGTTCAATCTTGAAATTATGTATATTTGATTGAGTCTTGGATATCATACTAAAGGAATGTTGGTTTCTATATTTATGATTAAATACACTCCTAATCAAGTAAACCTTTTTGTTATTAACATACAGTCTTTTTATATTTAATATAAATATGTCAATTTGTCAATCTTTCATTTTCAGCCAGAAAACTTGAATCGACTTTTGAGTTTAGTTGAGTTGTAAGTAAAGCTGTATTTGTTCATGCTTAGCAACATATTTATATAATACATTGATTATATTAATGATCTTAATAATGCATGAATTCAGACTCTGACAGATTTTACTTAAGTTTAAGAATCAATGTTGTGTAGGAATTTAAATGCTCACCCATCCGGATCAGGAGGTTTCACTTCCATTTTCCATTTTTCTAAGGGGGTGGGACGCTTGTTCATGATGTTTTTCTTTTAGTTTTGGTGTATTGTCAGTTCCCATTGTTGCCTTTTGCCACGCTGTAGTATCAACTGGACATCAGGTTTTATCCTTGGGCGTTGGGAGGGAACTACTTATGTATACAAGTTTGTACTAATGGTCTGTCAGTCAGTTTGTCACATTGTCTAGACCTTTGGGGTGGTCTACAATTGGTCATCTACAATTGCCAAGTTTTGCATGTGAATACATCTTTAGATGGTTGATTTTGTGGCAGCTTCTGAAATCTGGTTTAGTTCCCAACTTTTTACAGAAATATAGCCCTTTGAAATTTTGTATGGGAGTACCTCTTATTTATTGTGTCCCATATTTCACTAAATACATGCCAAATATTGTGGGGTAGGGGACTATAGATTGCTCGCAGTACTTTGCCTTAATTATGCAATCATATGTATATTTAAGTATTCTGATCAAACCATCATTTATTAAAAGTAATCAAAGCAATTAAAATAACTCGGATATATTCAGTTTGACATTGAATAAGAAATTTCATTTCATTCCAAATTTATGAAGTTCTAGGATAGGGCATGTTCTAATATAAAATAAGATATGTATCTAAGTAAGCCTAATTTGATACTTTTAAATTGTAGATATTTGCCGAGTAACAATATCAAAGCAATACCAGGAGGTAAGTACAAGTTATACTTGTGTAATATTAGGAGCGGAAAAATACACAGCCAGACTTGGGTTCGAACCTGGGACCCTCCAAACTCTAGACAAATGCTCTACCATGGCCAATTGATCATGAGCTATCAGGTCGCCGAAGATTGACCCAGTCTAGGACCACTCCTCTACATTCCTCCCTCAATTAATAAAGTCTTTGACCCCAAAGACACATACCATAAAGATGTATCAACATAGAAAAATATGTCGCTGTAAGGGTGATGTATTGCTTTGCAATGCATATGTCCTTCCATTTGCTGTTTTGTTGGATGTTGTGTTGAGTACAAGTTTGTTCAATATAGTCCAACAGAGAAGTCTTACATGTAATTTAAAAAAAAAAAAAGTTCATATATTAGGCCTAAAGTGTGAGTTAGAACTTAGAATATTAATGAATCATAATTTAAGATAATGTTTTTTATTGTTTATTTCTAATGTTTCGTTAAAGTGTTGTGTAGCGCTACGACAACCTATATGTGATATTAATTTAATAATTGAGTTCCCTTGATCATGATAGTCAGGTTTGTGCTTAATGAATACATTTTTTTTTCTTTTTAAATATTGTTTATTTTTTTCGATCTTGTTCTTAATGGATAAGTGATGTTACAGGAATATGTGACATGAGAAAGTTGGAGTCCCTAAATCTGTGTGATAATGAGCTGACCCAACTACCAGCAGACATTGGCAACCTGGAAAACCTGCAGAAACTGCAAGTGTCGGTAAATAAACTGACAAGTCTTCCACCTAGTAAGTCACTCAGGGGAACATTATAAATGTTTACTGGGACATCTGGAAAACTGGTTTACAGAATCAAATAAAGGAATTCTTGCTGAATTCTTAATATGAGTTGTAATGGCTTGTTTCATAATTGTTGTAAAATAAAAAAAAGTGATATGATGGATTGGTATTGATATAATTCTTGATGCAGTTTTATTTTAATATTCGGTGCTTTTGATAAATGATAAATCTTTTTCTTTTCTTTTGTAAAATAGGGGGGAAAACCTTAGATTCCATTTGGTATAACTCTGAAATTCAGGGACAGTTATATAGACAGGAATGTCTCTGTAGGTACATGATTTGCGTTTAAATTAAATACTACATATGTTTAATACTTTTTGTCAGAAATTGAATGATGTATGAAGTAGCAATACTTCATGTATAGATGGTCTTGCTGTGAATAGGTATTGGGAATCTTAGATGCCTGAAAACACTTGAACTGATGAGAAATAACCTGTCCACGCTGCCTGTCAGCTTGAGTAAATGTGAGAATTTGACGACATTACTCTTGGATTACAACCGACTGACCGGTCTTCCTCGTCACTTCCAGCGATTGACCAGCTTGTCTGAACTCTCGGTCTGTGGAAACAACTTGATCACTTTACCACAAAGTAATTCCTTATGGTCTCTTTGAAATGTACTAGAAGAGAATTTAAATCATAGAGGGAAATCTGATTGCTGTATTAAGTGATCTTTTCTAGCTACAAAATATTTTATTCTTCAACCCAGAGAAAACTAATATTACTGTATAGGCTGTTCTCGTAATGAGTCAAGTTTACCCAACTTTTTAGATTAAATTAACCAACTTTTTGCAAACAATTATATGAAATAATTTCCACACAATAAATTTAGAGTTCTTGTGAGCTCACTGCAAACAACATATAGTGCTTCCTCACTGAAACCACTGAAAGGTCTGAAGGTCAAAGGTCAAGTTACTTTACTTACAACAAACATAAAATTGTTTTTATCGAACTCACACTTCATGCACTGCTTTCTTATCAAAAGTGCTTGCATTGGATTGCTATTCAGGTTCAAAGATCAAAGATTATGGTCACTGCTACTACATGGTGCAAGCAGATTTTTTTTTCTGCACAATAAGTAGAGCTTTAATGGGCAAATCAATTTAAAGTACATGTACTTCACACACTTCTTCCTTACATTAATGTTTTCTTGGAATCAAGTGTTGTTGAAGTCCAAAGGTCAAAGGTCAAGGTCACTTGTATAACAAATAAAAAAATGGTTTCTCTGAAATAGCTTGAGTTATAATTGGTCTGTCAGACTCTCTCATCATGCTCTACTTTCTTATCTGAAGTGCTTGCTAGGGATTGATTTTCACATCTGAGAGTCAAAGATCAAGATCATTGTAACTATTAATAGAAAATTGGTTACCTCTAAAGCTAGAATTGTCTTTATATGTTAAAAAATGTGTTTGATTATAGAACAACCTACTGTTTTAATTAAACTTAGAACCCACCATGTTGTTTAATTCCAGCCTTTGCTAACACAGAATTCGGCAGTCTGCAATGTCTATTGGTGGACAAGAACCCAGCACTCCACGTTCTACCTCTATCACTGATACACATAGATACCGGAAATTTTCAAAGGTATACTAATGCTTTATTCAATTGAAATGGAAGTCTCCTGAGATTGACATTTCTGGTCCTTTAACCTCGAAAATGTTATCATATGACACATTTAAATAAAGGACTTGCATAATTGTATTCAAATATATATAATTTCTTACATTAAATTAACAGAATACATGTAATTTTGACAATTTGTTTTATTTTTACTTGCCTTGAAAAAGCATGTACATGCACACATTTTTCAAACAATTTACTTAGGATACAACTTCTTGAACTTGACATATGACAGGTGAATTTTAATAAGGAAATGAATTGTTGGCCCTGACCTTTAGTAGTAGACCTCTGTATGTTAATCAAATTCAGATGTTACTTTTAAGATGGCACATACAGTCATTGTACACTGTAAGCACTGTCTATCATTTCAGAGGTGTACTGATTTTCAAAACCATTATTTTGATAAATAAGGTTATGAAACCCTGTATTAAACTACCCACAAAAAGTGTATTAGACTTACAGGTACAATGTATGTTCCGTTTGTTTTATAACTACACAAGTTAGGTTGGATTTGATGAAACAAAACTTCTGAGAAAATTGTTCAGCCATCAAATAACACATTTCTCTTTCCTCAGTTTGTTCTAATAAGTGTTGAAGAGCAGTTTCATCAGCATAAAAATGGTTGAAAATAAGTGCTCTGTTGCTGTAAATGGTTATCCTGTGGCTGTACGTAGATGAGTAGTCTCTGTCGCGCTGAAAATGAGTGTTATCTGTCACTGTAAAGGAATATTCTCTTTAGTTGTAAATGAGTGTTCTCTATTGCTGAAGAAAGAGTTTTTTACTTTAGCTGTAAATCAGTGTTCTTTGTCACTGTAAATGAATGCTTGCTGTGTTGCTGTAAATAAGTGTTCTGTGTCCCTGCATGAGTGTTCTCTGTTGCTGTAAATTAATTTTTCTGACTCTGTAAATGAGTGTTCTTTGTTGCTGTAAATTAGTGTTCTCTGTTGCTGTAAAAGAGTGTTTTCCGTTGCTGTAAAAGAGTGTTTTCCTTTGCTGTAAATACATGTTTTGTTGCTGTAAATGAGTTCTTGGTTGATGATTTGTTTGTAGCTGTAGATGAGTTCTATACTTTATAACCTCAGTTGTCGAATGAGTGACCCACTTGGAGTGTTGCCTGGGGTGGTAGAGCTAATGGTGCCATATAAGGAGATGTTGGTTCCCATAGTGATGCCTCCGGAGATCAGGACAGTCAATTCCCCATGGGATAGTGTACCATCCTTACTGGAACTTGGGCTTAGATCAACTGGAGCATTGAGGAAAAGATTCTCACATAAGCGTAATCTCATTTCTATGGTAAAAGGTAAGTCATAGATCACATTTCCCAGGTGAATGTTCATGAGATGAGAATTTTAACCCTTTCACCCCTATGTAACTTTAGTGGACTCTACCATGCATTGATCTAGATGAGTCCTTTATGGTCTACAGTGGTGAAAGGGTTAATGCAAATTAGAAAAGTAAACTAGGCTAATTTTTGGAGTACTTTTAAAGTATTTTATTTTTCTGTTATTTTTGTGCTTGTGCTGTTAGGACCTTCATAAAATGCAACTTTCAAGGTCTTTTTTTTTTTACATTTTTTCAGATCACAAAGACTTTGATACCTTACTGGATTCCCTGCCATGTACAATAAAATCCCTGCTATTGGATCCAACAGCTTTATGCCAGTACTGTCGGCAGGAGGTATACGTAACAGCCTTACCAGTTTTGGTTTTGGACAAATCAATTTTCTACCTAGGATTTTGCTGTTCTATCAAGTGTGCAGTCAATGTTTGTTTGTTGCATCCTGCTGGCCTAGGGATGGACATAGTATACCCTTTATGCATGCCTGTGATTTAACGTTTATAAAGATGAGTAAAGGCAGACAAAAGACTGTTTGGTCTCCATTGTGTTCACTTATTAGAGGATGCTTACATAGGCAAGCATAATATCTAGACTGATTATGTTTCAAATGGAAACAGGTGCTATCAACTTTGTTTTAATCAATGTGTTTGACACACTTTAAAAGTCAAAAAGCTCAAATCTGTTTAAATTTCAAACAGGTTGTTTTAAAGAACCATGTGATCTAAGTTACCGTATTGATAATTGCATCAGAGTTTTTCAAAGGGAAATGCTTTCAACTTTGTTCAAATAAATTACTTTGACCCACTAAAATGTATATAGGTTACGGGACTGAGGGTCATTACCCACTTTCAAGGTCACAGGGCCATTGGGTCAGATGAGTTCAACATTCATAAAAAAACACCTTGATGTTTAGGATGATAAAAGTTAACCTCTAGTTTGCAGTACTATTAGGTTTGTTCAAATAAATTACAAAAATGTACCTTGATTCATTTTGAATGTTACAGGTGTCACACATGTTAAATAATTCAAACAGCTTCTTCTAAAGTATCAAAATATTTAGAGTGATAATGTGTTCATTAACTACATTGTACATTTCATATTTGTCATGAGATCTAGATCTAGTTATTTTCCATTTTATATATTAGGGATAAAACCCAGGCTAACCTGGTCAATATAGGCCTCTTTTTTGAAAGTTGAAATTTTACATGTATTTAGTCAAAATATATATGATATTTTACAATGTTTTACTGTGTGACGTGATATCCAGTGAATGTTCTAATAATATTATACGTACAAGTGTATTGAAGAAATTCTTCCAATAATTGTAACATGTACTTATAAAATAATCTGTAGGAGTTACCTCCCCTCATTGTCGGTAGAGAGACAGCATGACAAAGGAAGGTGCTGCACATTGTCTCAGAGTTGTATGATACAGATAGCCTGTTGTCTCTTGGTGTTTTTTCCCAGTGTAAACATACATGTATATATATATATAACTGAACATTGAATGCACATTTTGTCAAGAAAACATTCAGTTTCACAAAAAAACATTTGATTGTGATGTCACAACAGATTGGCTTTAGCCCTTTTACCACTGTAGACCATAATGAACTCATCCAGATCAATGCATGGTGGAGTCTACTAAAGTTACATAGGGGTGAAAGGTTTAAACAAAATCAAACCAAACCAGATCACAGAAACAGAAACGTGCTTCTCGATTATCCCGAGTCTAGTTTAGATTATACAACATCCTTCCTTTTTTTCTTATTTTTATTAAAAAATTTAATTTACACTCATCAATAACATACTCTTCAAATAAGTTAAAGACACAGCTAAAACACACACATAAAATGAATTTCCTCAACATCAACCTATGATACTGAAAGAAAAATAGCCTTCAAACTCCAGCAACATTTACTGTACTTGAAAGCAAAAATCTGTTTCCACTTCCAAAGTACTTCTACAATTCTTGTCCAATGCTTCATTTCAAAAATAACTAGAGCAGATATTTTAATCACGTTGAGTGAGCACATGGCTTCGACTCCTGTCATTAATCAGCCATCTTAATATAGTTTTTTTTTCTTCTAACAGGCAATTTCTTCAATGAAAACTGATTTTGAAATGTTTTCATTCTGGAGTAGATTCGACCTTATAAAGTCTGATTTTATACACCTGCACGAATACAGCAGGTGCTACCACACTACCTTATGAAAATAGTACTTAAGGACATACATAATGCATGCTTCCGTACTATATGACATGCATTTTCTACAAGTACAAAAGAGTTCTACACCGACACACATGCAAAACTGGGTATCTCTAAATCTTTACAAGTTGTAATCGCAAAAACATTGTTTTATTCAACATTGAATACATATCCGCCCTTCTATATAAAAGATGAAGCAATAAAACAAGAGTATTTCCATGGTGTAGAGTTACTTCCCTTATCAAAGAATTCATATCTCATTTTGATGCTGTGCATTTAAAATTACTGACTCGAGACAAACGGTCATTTGCACTCTTAGCTTAACAAAGGAAATAAACGTTTCCAACAGCTTGGAAAATAAATTTTCAATTGCTGTTTGTGTATATAATAAACTTAAGCATTTACAACACTATGAGGGAGAAAGACAACATTGTAATGGAGAAATACAATATTACACTAAAAAAAAATACAACATTACAATGGAGAAAAATACAAATTATGATTGGGAAACACAGAATGATGATTACACCAAAACATGTTGATGTTAGTTTAGTGATTGAAAGCATCACGGGACCCAGCTGGCCTCATCAGAATGGTAATGTACAGTAAAGTGGTCAGTCTCTCTGTCCAGTCTCTCTGTCCAGTCTCTTTACCCAGGACTTTTTGCCAATAATAACAGCCATTTTCAGAAATCATCCCTGGAGAATGGAGAAGAGTGGGAGGGCTCTTGTAAGTGAAACATCATCCTAATCCTAGGTAAGGGCTTTACTAGTGACAGTTAGGTAGACAGTGAAGCAGTGTTCTCAGTATAGAGGGCTATAGACTCACCACAACAATATCCCCCTTACACTTGAACCTGGCCTCCAATTTCCTTAAGGCATTACACACCATTTGGCTGGCCATGTAAGTTCAGTCAAGCATGTAGTATATATGTTTTATAGGTAGTGCAGAGGTGTGCACCCCTACAACAAAGGCTGTCTGACAATTCCCAGACTCCAGAAAGCGGTCAAGCGAACCGCCCAGCCTCCCTTTAATATGCTGCCCAGATACTTTGTGTGTATACAGCTGATGCCAGAAGAATGGTTAACCCTTCCATTCCCAACCAACACATGACAATCAAAACTACAATGTGGTATGTCCAGAGTGATTTGCAATGGAAATTTGACTCTGCATCCATAACCCAGGGGAGAACTGGAATAAAACCCAGAGCCAAGTACCAGGTCTGCTGAAGGCTCTGGAACCAGGAAATAACACACTATCAGAATAACGTGTGGGTTGTAATAAGGTAACTACAGTGTACCTGACAACCATGTGGGTTGATAAAGGGGTAACTAATATTGTACCTGACAACAACATGGGTTATTATAGCAGTAACTAAGGTGTACCTGACAACCATATGGGTTGATATAGGGGTAACTAATATTGTACCTGACAACCAGATGGGTTATTATAGCAGTAACTAAGGTGTACCTGACAACCAAAATGGTTGTTATATACATAACTATGGTGTACCTGACAACCATATGGGTTGTTATAGGAGTAACAATGGTGTACCTGACAGCTAGATGGGTTGTTATAGGAGTAACTATGGTGTACCTGACAACCATATTGGTACTGTTCTAGCAGTATCTGTGGTGTACATGACAACTACATGGGTTGCTATAGCAGTAACAATGGTGTACTTGACAACCATATGGGTTGTTCTAGCAGTATCTGTGGTGTACATGACAACAACAGGGGTTGCTATAGCAGTAACTATGGTGTACATGACAACAACAGGGGTTGCTATAGCAGTAACAATGTTGTACATGACAATTACATGGGTTGCTATAGCAGTAACAATGGTGTACCTGACAACCATATGGAATGTTCTAGCAGTATCTGTGGTGTACATGACAACAACAGGGGTTGCTATAGCAGTAACAATGGTGTACCTGACAATTACATGGGTTGCTATAGGAGTATCTATGGTGTACCTGACAACCATTTGAGTTATAATCGACAACCACATAGGCTATTATTGGTATAAATAGGCTATACCTGATAAACTCAAATTGATGTGACCTTCTCGTTAACTATACTCATGAAAACTCATGTACTGTGAAGATAAAATTGGAAGCTTAATCCAGAGAGATTACTTCCGTAATTATATTATTATGTAAATATAGAACACACACACTGGCTGCTGGAGAAATGGATGTGACCATCCAACTGTTATATATATATATGAATATTGGATACATGAATTCACTCAGTCTGTAGTTAATTGGGAGAAAAATGCTGGTCCAGATATATATATATATACCCTATAGTATTAATACTGAGGCTGTGTAGAGAATGTTAATGAAATGCCAGGGAAATGAAAATAATTTCGGAGGAATGCATCAATAACATATTTACAGTATATGCCAGGGTCGGATACGTTTCACAAATTACTTCCGTCAAATGACCTACATGTGTTGTCATGATGGGGTTTAATCAGGAATTGGCTGAGTTGGGATTCCCTCATCTTTTCCTGAAAGAATTGGTTTGGTTTGTTGTACTTTACATCCTCCATAGGGTGGTCGGGTGGTGCAGTGGATAGCGCACTTGCCTTTCACCAAGGCGGCCGGGGTTCGATTCCCCGATCAGACGTCAAAAGGTTGGGGTCACCTCCCCGATCACGTGGGTTTTCTCCGGGTACTCCGGTTTCCTCCCACACTAAGACCCCCCAAGCGCTAACATCCGGGCCAACAAGAGTGATTAATATAAGTTGAAATAACTTGTTTCATAATTGTTGAAAAACAAATAAAGTTTATATATTTTACATCCTTTTAACAATTATGGTCATTTAAGGATGACCCAGGTTTTGGTGGTGGAGGAACACCGGAGTACCTGGAGAAGAAACACCGACCTGCCACAAGTATCTGGCGATGGCCCCACATTTACCTCAAACCTGCACCCTAGTGGTAGATGGCCTCGTAGACGATAAGACGCCTTTACCGCTCGGCCACTGTGACCCCTATTTGTGAAAGAGGTCTGAAATAATTTCCAAGATAAAGTAGAAACGAATTCATTCTTACAGGAGCATTCCCTAAGATGTACCAGTTTATTAAATTTGGTAATCCCATCTGAAGAGGTATCACAAGATAATTGTCCCCTACAATACTTTGGGATAGAATGAAGGACAGTAGGTGTGTGGAAGATAAACCGCACACACACACAGGTGATCGCACCAGGCCAAAACTACATTGCAACCCTACAGCTGTTTTGTCCTTTCAGGACTCATCCACGATGATACGGGCCAAAAAGTTGACAATCCAAATTGTCTAAACTTACTGTTGAAACAGAGGGGCAGGTGCATAAAACCCTGTTAATTTATGAATTTAAACATTTAACAATATAAAAGTCTGTAAAGTGTGTATATTATGAACTGTGCCACTACATCAAGACACACAAATGGAACAAAAGCTCATAAGTCCCTCAGAGTGGACACACTCAAATGTACCATTTAAGAGCAGAAGATTTTCATCCGTTGAGCAGGGCTGCAGCTAGGGTACATTATAGAGACAATCTTTACAGCATTATAACTAGTACACTTGTAATTCAAGAAATGATTTGAAAACAAGAGGCCTAGTGGCCTTAATAGCTCACCTGGTATTTTATTTTCAACTAGTAACATACCAGTATCACATACCAGTTTATCAAAGGAGTACAAGAAATACAAGCTGCAAAAACCCAGACCAGAAAGGCATCATTCTTCCCTCGAACTATACCCGAGTGGAATAAACTCCCATCTGACATTATTTCGAGCCCCACAACGGAATTATTCAAATCAGCCCTCTACCGTCATTTTTCAAACGCCAATTAGACCATCTCGTATCTTTTAAAAACAATCTCTTTCCATGTTTCACTCCTCGTCTGACATTTTATCTTCAAATTGTTGAAGTTGGTCAGTACCATTTAGAAGTAGAGGTAGAAGAAGGACTAAACCTGTTTGGGTGGGCAGGTAACCAAGAACATGAGTGTATTCTTCATGCCTAACAATTTTGTATATGATTATGGGATGGGGATCTCAACTATTTCCAAGTTATGACCCAAGGAGGTAATATCTCACAGGGTGCCACTGCAGCTCCTCCAGCTTGCACCTTCGGGCCAGGTGAATTAACAAAATATATAACCAATCAAAACATATCAAGCATCATTTCGTAACAGAACCGGACTGCATGGGCAACGAGGTAAGTAAATTGGTAGAGCATCTGTCAATAGTTGGAAAGGTCCTGAAATGTCCCGGGTTTAAATCCTGGTGTTGCCATGTATTTCTCTTCTCTTATTACATTATTGTAAAAACATCATTATTTGGTTTGCCACTTTTCATTTGTTTTTACGTTAAACAAAATATAGTATGAGTACCCAGATCCCTCCCACCTCCAACCCCCACTCGATCGCCCCCTTCCCAATTCTTCCCACATTTATAATATTTAATGATGGTGGCATAATTAATCCATGTGCATAGCAATTACCCTCATAAGATCAGAAATCATGTTCGTATTTAGAAAACATTTTAAAATCGTTTTTGTGCTGTATTAGGTACGCAATTAAGTACTTACATATGTCCCGAGGTGTTGATCTAAATATGTACGGGTTACGTGGAAATTACATCAATGGTCGACCAAGTGTAACACGAGAAAAAATACATGATATATATGTCAGAGAAAAGGATGTACTGAATGTACTATGATCTGAAAGTATATACCTTTCAACTCATCCACTTAATTACCTTAAACTCCACGACTGGATAGTTTCTCAAATTTCATGAGTTTTACGACATTACTGGATCATAGAATCTCAGATATTTTGATAATTATTCAAAAATAGAAACATCAATTGATGTCATTGGCGTTAAAATCTAGCCGAAATCATGATACAAGGAGAAAACTTCTATTAGGTAGAAAAAATTTAATTTCAATTTCAATTAAAGGTGTGATTATAAGCTGTCAAATCATTGTTGCTTTTTGACTTCGGGTAAACGGGTGTATATATATATATGCAGTAAATAGATTTGTATCTTGCAAAAATTTCCAGCGATCCTTGACACAATATCTGGCGTAACAAACACTACTTATAGACCTGTCTGTAGTAACGTATTCTGAGATAGAAAATTTCTTCCAGTGACAATACAGCTAAATCGACAAGTACATCACAATTTGACAATGTCTGTTTTCAAAACATTATTGTGACTCCGAAATGTTTCAGTATTTGACAATTTTCTATAAATAGAAATGGTGATTTGGACCTTGTAGTATTCTAAAACACAAATTCACCAGAGCTATATTCTCATATACTTGACCTTTATATAAAGTTTCATTAAAATCTTTTACAAAAGAAAGTTACTAGTGTATGGACACATAATTGGGACGGAACAGGCTGATGGACAGGCGGATGGACAGACAGACGGACGGACAGGCGAATGGACAGACGGACAGACATGTACATGGAGCATTAAATGAATGGACCATAAAATGCTAACTGGATTATTTGTGTAACAGGAGAAAGTGACCACTGTAGCCAGACCAGGATTTGAACCTGGGAATCTCCGAACTCTAGACCAACGTAGTGTCAATTTAGCTACCTGGTCGGTATAACCAATTGATACAGTCCAGTTCTGCTACATATGATATATAACTATATAAATTGATAAGGTATATCACTGAGAAATACTAACTCCCCTGATTAATGTTAAAATTGATGGATGACACGGTTTGATTTTTGGTATTGAGATTTCCGTGTGTTGTAGAATGTAATGCTCTATCTACAGTAACAATGACCTTCACCTCTCGCCTTGTGACCTAAAACCGACCTTCACCTATCGCCTTGTGACCTAAAAACCGACCTTCACCTCTCGCCTTGTGACCTAAAAACCGACCTTCACCTCTCGCCTTGTGACCTAAAAACCAAGCACTTTCCAAAAGACAAGCGTCAGGTATGATATTTGAGAGTTTTATGCCTATGGGAACTCAACATTTTACTTTCAAAGCCAATACGTATATACCCTATTTATAGTTATGTGACCTTGACCTTTAGACCTGAAAAGTAATTCCTAGCAGGAACATTCACTAAGGAACCATTGTGTGAAATTTGAGCATTATACGATGACAAACACTTGAGTTCCTGCATAGAAACCATGTATGAATTTTTCTATTCTATTTATAGTAACAGTGACCTTATTGATATTTACCCTGGAAAGAAATTGCAAGCAAGCACTTTCCATAAGAACGCAGTGTTTGTGTATGAAGTTTGAGTGTCATCAGCCTAAGAGAACTTTGAGTTATTGTATGGAAACCAATTTTCTATAGATAAACTTGTATTTCACATGGAACCTTCAAAAAGAATAAAGATTATTTAACCCTCCATCTCAGCACGCCACAGGCAAATTATCCAGATTTTGTTTTCAAAAACGTTCCTATCCTGAATGGATGAGAGATTGACAAACAATGGGCACTTTCCAGTTCAAGCAGGTGAGCTAAAATTAATCAACCCAAGCTTTACTCATTCATCCCTGAACTTAGTTAAAGACACATTTGAACTCTTCCAATTCAAAGGTTGGAAAAGTTCATTATGAAATTTCAGGAGTGGATGAGTTAATATACATATCAAAGACAGAAAATTTCCAAGTAGAAACATTATTGGTCAATGGTGTTGCCATGAGATATCGTGATATCGTTCGTCAACAAACTGACGTCATATCTGGAAACATAAGCGGAGTTGTTTCATCCATAAATCATCCCCTGTCACATACAGGACAGAAATAGTCCATACATAAAATACTGCAAATCCCCCTGACAGAAGACTTCAGGAAGGTTTGGCAAGGATAGAAACACACACAACCCCCCTGAGCACTGTGGGGCCCAGTCTGTATGCATAGCACACAGAACACACCATATGATACATAGTAAATATTTACCCATAACCGTCGAATTATGATAATATTTATGGTGTAATTAAGGAAGAACAGAATAAATACAACTCAAGTCAGGAAATCAATATGCCAGGAATAGACTGTTGGGTCAGCTGATGATGCTGATGATGTGGAGGAAGAGAAAGAAAAAAAATTGTTGGAAGCCCAGCCCAGCTTTACGCTACAAATGTAGGGAAATGCGTGAGAATGTACTGTCCTGGCTATACAGCGTGTCCTGGCTATACAGCGTGGGCTGGTCACTCACCTGGTCAAGTGGTCATCAGACCTCCGGGATAAGTGGCATGGCTCATCAACATATTGCACATGTAATATCATCAACAGATGGTAATTCTAATAACTTAACTCATTCACCCCTGAAATTTCATAATGGACTATTCCAATGTTTGAATTGGGAGAGTTCAAATGTGTTTTCAAGGGTTGAATACATAAAAACACTGTTGCACAAAGTTTACTATGTATCAACAATGAGGTAAAATCACTGATACAAAAAGTTTACTTCTCAGCAATGTTTTAATGTTTTACTTATCATTAATTAAGTAAAGATAGTGTTACAAAAAGTATGTCTGATTTGATGATACTATAGTCACATAAAGGGGTAATAAAACATCATGTTGCCCTCACATGCTCAAGTTTCCCAGATCATATTTACCTTGTTCGGAGCCTCTCTAGAAAATGCGGCATGGGCCACCACAACTTAGTTCCGAATGCTGGAAGCTGACGACAACAATGGTGCTAATCAACCTGATCATCTCTACTATTGTGTTATTGTTTCTTATTTCTTTTATTTTTTTTCCCAGCATAATAAAATATTAATTGCCCTTACTGTAGGGAAACACACTTCTTTGTATCCCTGTGATTAATCCTGTTTCACGAAGCTCTTATGAAACATGATTATTAGAGGGGAAACAAATAGTCATGTTTCCCTATAGTAAGGTCAATTATAATGTATAGCACTGACCCTGACCTTTGCTTTTTGACACACAAAACCAAAAATATATAAGATCTCCTCTAGGGCAATCACTATTGAGCTTTTCGGGATCATTTGTTCTGATGCCAGAAAGGGACAAAATTCTATTTTCAGTAAGAGTGAACTTGACTTTTGATAGACCATGTTGAAAATCATAGAAAATGTCATCTCCCCCAGGTCAACCTTAATGAATGCATTGTCTGAGCTTAGTGCAAACATTTTTCTTGAATGCATTAAGTATTTTTTTCATGTATAAATCTTATCATGATAATCCTTTGAAGGAGAAAGGCTGTATTTCAATATTATTGCCCGCCCGTAACTGAACTACAGCCTCAAAATGGTACAGTTATAAGCATCAGAATGGACCGGAGTCACCAAAACCTAATCTGCCATATATGTATATATGTGTACAGCTGGGTAGACTGAAGCAATGTCAGAAAGATATCTAAATCTCTGTTAGCCTTATCTGTCATATTGGAACAAAACTATAACTCTCCTAAAATCATATCTTTAAACGATCGATGTGAAACTGAGCAACATTCATTCACCAGTAAAATTATCCACCTTTTAAGTCTTTCACCTATAAAATCATTCAACTGTTAAATAATTCACCTGTTAAGTCGTTCATCTATAAAATCACTCAACTGTAAAATCATTCACCAGTCAAATCATTCACCTATGAAAAAATTCAACTGTAAAATCACTCACCTTGTAAAAGGTATTAATTATCATTGATATGCGGTGAATACTTTTTTTCCATCTATAAATACATATATATGTATTCAAATATCCACTCTAACAAATTAATTGCAAATTAAAATCTGTAATTAACAATTACGGAATTTCTCACTAATTGAAACATTGCCCTATGTTTGCAGCTACCGCTGAACCATTTGCGGTAATTAAGCCAGCTTATGGGTGTAATTTTTTTCTCTGTTTTAGCAGATTTTTACTGCAGTTTGGTGGCGTCGGGATAACGAGGCCGTGTTGGCTGCAGCATTATAATTACATCAGACGGATTAAGGGTGTGCCCGGACTTTATAAGTATCACTCTATACACGATCCTGTTAGTAATGACGGCGACACTTTCCACTACTCATCGCGAGTTACTCGGCAACGCTTAGTGCATCACCCGATGTTCTCGGCTCTTGATTGTATCAAAGTCTTATTAGCTTCATGAACAAATGAATATAAGTTATCACTTTCCATATACAACACATTTTTCAGGTTTTTTATAAGCATATTCTTTGAAAAATTGTTTAAAATTCATGTGGGTCATTTTGGATTCAAATATGATCATCAAATGTTAAGAAATCATCCACCAATGTACTTTTAAGACATTCAAAGCATTAGGGAAAGCATGTTTTATAGGATCAAAACTATTCTTTGAATAAGAATATTTATGATGCAAAAAGAAGTTTAAACATATAAATCAGCAGAAAAACTAAATTTTATGTGTCTGTCAACATCTAAAAGTTAAGTCACAAATGGACTCTTCATAAAGCATGGTTAGCTTAACAAGGTATTTACATCAAAATTTTAGGACTCTAAACAAAGCATTGCAAGCTTTAACCAGGTATTACATCAAATGTACAAATCATTGCTAGCTTAACCAGTTATTACATCATAATTCTAGGACTCTACACAAGTATCGTTAGCTTAACCAGTTATTACATCAAATGTACAAAGTAGTGCTAGCCTAACCCGGTATTACATCAAAATTTTAGGATTCTACACAAGTATCGTTAGCTTAACCAGTTATTACACCAAATGTGCAAAGCAGTGCTAGCCTAACCCGGTATTACATCAAAATTTTAGGATTCTACACAAGTATCGTTAGCTTAACCAGTTATTACATCAAATGTATAAAGCATTGCTAGCCTAACCCAGTATTACTTCAAAATTTTAGGATTCTACACAAGTATCGTTAGCTTAACCAGTTATTACATAAAAATCTTAACGGCATCTGTCCTTTCAAATTTTGTAAAGTTTAATCAGCATTTCCATATTTAATACATAGACTTCCCTCATATAAAAATTGTCAACTTCCATCTATGGCAACGTTAAACTGGCTGATTGTTTGCTCACTGATAAAGGTGTTGAATCTGTCTTAGATTTGAGCAGCTGTCAGCAATTATTAACCCTTTCACCCCTATGTAACTTTAGTAGACTCTACCATGCATTGATCTGGATGAGTCCATTATGGTCTACAGTGGTGAAAGGGTTAAATCTGAATATTTCCTGATAGATTACAGAGAGATTATTGTTAATGCTATAATTTTTCCAGGCAAAAATCACAAGAAATGTCCTCTCTAAATTATTTTAGAAAATACTGACAATTTTTTTTATAAGCCCAAGGATTTAATTGTTCATCATGCTCCATTAACCTGTTTCTTTGCAACAAATATTTTTTCAGTTGAAAGTGTGATGTTAAATAAGTGATTATTAATAATTCTATATTTCAATTCATTTGGTGATTGATTTTCTGTCATGGATCAAATCTAGATGATTTATCCTGGAGCACTGTCATTTTTATATGATGACTAACGAACGATGTTCATTTCAATCAAAGAAACGTGCAAAATTCTCGAGTAATAACATGACCTTTTTTTTTTAATATTTTAGACACATTTTTCGTTCCGCTGTACAAACACCAAACTGTCATCATAACAATTATATTGATGAAACAAAAAAAACATAATGAAAATTCCTTCACTTTTTATTAAACATTGATTTGTTTCAATTTCCTTAATAACCTTTACAGACGTTTTGATGTATCAAATGAAATTGAACCCCAAATATATTACCAGATCAATCATTCTCCTTATAACTTGAATTTGGCCTGCATGTCAATACAAATTATTTTTCTCCCAATTACCAAACATTTCTCAAATATTTATGCTAAGAAATCAGGCCAAATTACAATTAAGGTCACACCATATAATTCCAAAAACAACGAAAAAGTTACTAACACACCAGCAGGAAATAGGATTTAAAAAACAGGTATTACACCTATTTTTTTTTAAATATATAAGAAAATACCTCTGAGAGACTTTTGACAGCTAACAGGCAGTATATATATATACCAAGTTTTTTAATACAGTATAATTGTGAAATTGAGTCAATTTTGTTGATGAATTACACCATAAAACCGACAGATGAGGTCATATGCTTGTATTTAATTAATCACCGCCTGATGACAATAGAATTAGCCCGCTGTAGTACATATAATCTTCCTCTCAAACATGATAAATTACCACATCATGCCCGTGGGCTATTTTAAAACATGCCTATGTGTCAGTTTAATTTGTAAGAGGCGGTGTATACATCATTTGGCCGCATCATCGCAGCACCGTGTGTATATGGTGTAAGTATCGGAGGAGGACTCGGGAGGATTCATCGTGATTGGAGAATCGCATGTTAAAAGTTCTTCAATATAATATACTGACAATTTCATTGATGATAGTTTGTAAATAGACTGACGACGGCTCGTAAACCTACTGTCACAATCCCCCCATCAGAAACTCATGATGAACATAAATAAGCATACAGAACGGTTATTCAATAATGTTTAGTTGCTAAATGTAATAAATTGTTTCAAAGTAAATCTTCAACTAAGAATTTACTAAATATCTTAATTCGCTTCAAAAGAAACCTTTAAGTTACTAGGTTATGTATTTCCATGTTCATCTTTAACTAAGAAGTCACTAAATATTTTAGTTTGCGTTTTCTTCAGTGCATCTTAACTTGCTTCATCGTAAATCTTTACCTAAAATTGTCACTCAAACTCGTAATGAGCTTAAACGAAAACAATTAACTAAGAAGTCACAAAATAACTTAACAAATCTTTCATTAATTAATTAACCCTTTCACCACTGTAGACTGTAATGGAATCATCCAAATCAATACATGGCAGAGTTCATTAAAGGGTGAAAGGGTTAAGTCACTTTCTACAACCATGATATTTAGTGGGCAGGCAACCACTAAAAAATAATGCATAAATTTAGGATAAATGTTCCCAAATTAAATCTTAAATATGTTATTACCATATTTCATCAAGAGAAAGAAATAGCAAGTTTTTATAACAACCATCAGCCTTTCGTCTGCACTCTTACTATGAAGGGGATTGGGGATTTCATTCAGCAAGGCAGTGATCTAAAGCGTTTTAACTCCAAGACGGGAAATGAGTTTTTAATGGAAATTGGACATTAGAGAAATTAATAGGGACATTTTTACACGTCCAATACCACAATTCTGTGTACTTGCACTTCATGACTCAACCTTGCCGTGACCCAATAATGACGACGGCCCATCCGCCACACCTAGACTTTTTCCAATATAAATCACGGAGTTCCCAATAGACCTTTTCATAACCAGCTTGTGTAAGTTACATGCACATGTATATATGTGTATACACCTGGTCCTTTAATGGCAATATCTATATGTAAACAGTACTAAAATCTCTCTAGCCGAGTTAACGTTAGTACCACGTAGTATACGTATACAAAACACTACTGAATCTTCTGATGTGTGTTACACTGTACGTGTACAGGTATCAATGTCTACAGTCTATTCCAAGTCCTGTTGATCTCATATGCATGGACTCTATTCATCGGGAAGAAGTTGTTAAAATGATTTTAACACCTTAATTTTGACCCTTACGACATTGAGAGTTGTTTAACTCATTCACCCCTGAAATTTCATAATGAACTATTCCAACCTTTGAAGTGGAAGAGTTCAAATGTGTCTTCAGGGGGTGAATGAGTTAAGGCGATTCAATGGCTTTTGATATTTTAGAAGAAAAAAAATGTTTGAAACAAAAATAACATATTTGATCCTTGAGATCTTGGAGGTGGGTTAAGGTCATTCATTAAACTCATTCACCCCTGAACTTTCATAATGAACTATTCCAAAATTTGAATTGGAAGAGTTCAAATGTGTCTTCAGGGGTGAATGAGTTAAACAAACTTGATAGCCTTATATCCAGGGATGCTTACTTGACAAATATTATTACCCCTCGGCCTCTTGATTATTCAGAACAGGTTGCTTAAAATTTTAACACGTTTAACCCATGTAACATTAAAATTGGGTCAAGGTCATTAATTTAAACAAACTTTGTTGCCCTCCTCCCCTGCAACCTATATAGACAAAATATAAATAATCTACACTTCACCAGAATTCAGTTGTTTACCGAAAAAGATGATGCCAGACAAAGGATGCCATATAGCAACACATAAGCTTACAAGCACTTTACGTAAAGTGAGGTAATAATTGCATTGTTTATATGAGTAAACCACATAATTTCTACAATCCTGTAAGTCGAATAAGTGCTCATCTTTCCCTTTCAAATTCCAAATTGTATTTTAGACTAAGCTGTAGGCGACGTTCTAATAAGAAAACGAAGCACAACGTTCGGGGGCCAATTCTAACACAGAAATCAAATTAACAGAAACTGGCCATACTGTGCAAGCTTTGTTAGCTTTCAAAAATATAATCAAATAAAACATTTAGCAACTTCTTCCAAAATTCTTAATATTATTCATTTCTGTTGTTGATGTTTTAAATCTTGATTCATCAACTCATACTAAACAGTTTAAAAATTTATTAAAATACATTTTGTCTTTGGTGAAAAATGTTCAATTAGCACTTTGTCAAGCTGCAGGTAGTCAAACATTTAGCAGAGCAGTGTCCTCTCAACTTAATAATACATGTAGTTAAAATTTGACGATAATTTCAGAGACTTTGAATTATTCAACAATATTGATTTGAGTGGCCCACCACTTGGACTAACCATGCAGTATCTGGGTGTACACTTTCCACAACACTCTCCATGTTTCACTGACCAACAGTTTTCAGACAAAAAATAAATTTCCATATTCCAAAAAATATTATCCCATTTGATTATTATTAATGGACCATTTCAAAGCAAAGAGTTACCAGTTGAAAATACAATTGTATCATTAATTGATGATGTACATGATACATTTTATCATTGAACTCAATATATCTGACAGGAAGTCAACCTCCATAGAGTATGGCAGGAAGTAAACATTTAGACACTTTGACAGTAAGTTAACATCTAAACATTACGACAGGAAGTCAACGTCTAAACATTATGACAGGAAGTCAACGTCCAAACATTATGACAGGAAACTCAACATCTACATATTATGACAGGAAGTCAACATCTAGAGACAATGACAGGAAGTCAACATCTAGAGACAATGACAGGAAGTCAACATCTAGAGACAATGACAGGAAGCTCAACATCTAGAGACGATGACAGGAAGTTAACCTCCAGAGATCATGGCAGAAATACAACATCTACGGAATATGACAGGAGGTCAACATCTTAACACTACGACAGGAAGTTAACATCTAAACACTACGACAGGAAGTCAACATCTAAAACGATGACAGGAGAAGTTAACCTCCAGAGATCATGGCAGGAAATCAACATCTAGACATGATGACAGGAAGTCAACATCTAAACACTACGACAGGAAGTCAACATATAGAGAAGATGACAGGAAGTTTACCTCCAGAGATCATGGCAGGAAGTCAACATCTAAAACGATGACAGGAAGTTAACCTCCAGAGATCATGGCAGGAAATCAACATCTACACACCAAGACAGGACACCAACCTCTAGACATGATGACAGGAAGTCAACATCTAAAGATGATGACAGGAAGTTATCATCTACATACTATGACAGGAAGTCAACATCTAGAAACTATACCAGGAAGCCAATCTTTACTAGATCTATAGATTACCACAGGAAGTCAACCTGTACCTGATTTCAGACTAATGAGAGGAAGTGGTTCTTTACCGGCCACATAATCAAGGTGATAATTTTACTAGTGACAGAAGCAGGACAATTAATATAATCTTATTTTGTGGTCTAAATCACAGCAGCCATTATTGATTGGTACATTGTATATACAGACACTGCCGATACTTCTCAAACAGGAAGTTTCTAATAGTTACCAATAAACCTTCCAATCCACCTGGTCTCTGATATAAAATAACGGTGGACAGTTTGAATCAAGTACTGGCCCAGTGTTGGTACAATGTTGTGTGGTCGGGTGTGGACCAGCCAATATATATTGACAAGGATGGCAACTACTGGAAACTATGTAAAGACGGTAAGCCTGTCTTATTTGCAAACCAAACATCCCAGCCATAATTCCGCCATTACTCCTGTAATCTATACGGCCACTGGTCACCAGGCCGACTACCCTGCCTATACATACACAGTTGATTCCTCACGTCCAAACACAGTCAAAGCATAGCTAGCTTTACACCGCAGCAACACAAAAGATACTTCAACCAAACCCCTATAAAGAATACTCGTGCAAATTTTATCATAAATTTACATAAGTTCTATATGGCAATTTTATCTTTTGATTAATGAAACAATTTATCAAGAATACATAGAAATATACTATTGAACATGTTTTGTTGGTTAAAACTATTATCGTTAAGTTGGTGTGCAGGCCTACGGCAATCCAAGTTCTGCATTTTGGAGCATCCGTGGTATGCATGCTCAGGATAACTGGTAGACTTTTGTCCCATCAGAGTTGGTAAGTAGGTCAAATTTGTCAATAAATTCTTGATGACATGACATAAATACAGGAAAAACTCTTAACTTTCTGAGTACTGGCCAATCTGGGGGTATGTTTGGCTTAATGCCTTCCTCAGCTCCCCATCATGGTGG
Source organism: Chlamys rubida (assembly GCA_032359455.1). Lineage (NCBI taxonomy): Eukaryota > Metazoa > Mollusca > Bivalvia > Pectinida > Pectinidae > Chlamys > Chlamys rubida. The sequence continues at coordinate 24,455 of JAUMHH010000464.1, forward strand.
AACAACACAGTTCACAGAGCCATCCCCTTGTGTTCAGGAAGTCTATTTGATATGGATTAAATTCCAAGCAAGAGCAAATCAGGACTTCAATTAAAAAGTTTTTTTTTTTTTTTACAAATCTGACATTTGCCTCTATCTTAATTATTCTGTCTCATTGGTGTAGGTATACAGTTTAACTAACATCTTGTGTATTTTTAAATATTGTTTGCTCAACAGTAGAGCTGTATAAATAGGTACCAACATTTATGGAAACTTATGGAAGCCTACAACAAAATCAAACCTCATCAGCATAGCCGTATAAATAGGTACCAACATTTATGGAAACTTATGGAAGCCTACAACAAAATCAAACCTCGTCAGCATAGCTGTATAAAGAGGTACCAACATTTAGAGAAACTTATGGAAGCCTACAACAAAATCAAACCTCATCAACATAGCTGTATAGATAGGTACCAACATTTATGGAAACTTATGGAAGCCTTATATATATAGCTACAACAGAATCAAACCTTGTCAGCATAGCTGTATAAATAGGTACCAACATTTATGGAAACTTATGGAAGCCTTATATATATAGCTACAACAGAATCAAACCTCGTCAGCACAGCTGTATAAATAGGTACCAGCATTTATGGAAACTTATGGAAGCCTAGCTACAACAGAATCAAACTATGTCTAGATCATTTTTGCTAAGTCAATCAAATTCACTTAAACTTTCACAACTGAAAGTGATGCATACAAGTTAATTTCGTGTTAGGCAATTTCTTGGGAGACATTGCCTATGACCATAATTTGTTGAAGTGTGTATTTGATTCACTACATACTCTGACACACTTTTTGCTAAATTAACACATAGGTCCATTTTTCCTTTGAAAAGATACCGTTTTGCAGTCATAATATGGTACAATGTACAGTGTAGCTGTTACACAGTATAACTCAATTAATACAAATCGGCCAGGACCTCTATGGCCAGGACCTCTATGGTCAGACTTTCGTCAATGTAGCGGGACTGTCACTTAAATTCAAATTTACGTCATCAACATGAAAACATATGAAAGCACCAAAAATTGTTTTGAAGACATCACTTAGCAGACAGTTTAATTAAGTCAATATCTCACTAAACTTTAACTGTTTGGATGAAAATAGTCTACTTTCTCTATACAAAATAAACAAATTTCGTCATTTCCTTTGGGACTGCAGAATATAGTTTTAAAGTGGACATTTTCACAGTGCGGAAAGGGTCGCATTTTTTGTGTTGAGTATATTAGAGCGAAAATATCTGCATGCAAATCTTGATAGATTATATAAATTAAAGATAAATGGGATATATATATATAGATTTCAGAACTACTGCAAACATGAAAATTTTCACACCGCAGTCAGTTTAAAGGGTCAATAACGTGAACATTTTCACACACAAAATTTTTCACTTTTACAGTATGACAAAATATATGACAAGTTAACACAAGCGAGTTTGATTTCTCCTCTCGCTACTGGTTTAACCCTTTCACCACTGTAAACCATAATGGACTCATCCATATCAATGCAGGGTAGTGTCTACTAAAAGTTACATAGGGGTGAACGGGTTAAATAAACTGTACATGTATCTGTTATAATGATGGTCACAGACTGTCATACTTCTGAGGGCAAATACAAGAAGCAGACATTTCATATAAAAAAACACGGCAGTTCTGCCAATCCATCGATCGAAACCGTGCATTCGGTGAAAATTCAGAGTAGGATCACTATTATCTCAATTTATAACACTTTTTTGCTTTTTTACTTTAAGTATATCTCTTCATATCTCTAGTT
>JAUMHH010000476.1:0-11597 GCA_032359455.1 Chlamys rubida
CAGTGTTGACTTGTAGATCTATAAGACTTGTCTAGTGTCACAGTGTTGACTTGTAGATCTATAAGACTTGTCTAGTGCCACAGTATTTACTTGTAGATCTATAAGACTTGTCTAGTGTCACAGTATGTACTTGTAGATCTATAAGACTTGTCTAGTGTCACAGTATTTACTGGTAGATCTCATGACACATTGTAGCAATGCTAAAATCATTTAATGTGGAGAGTGTAGAGAAGGGGATTTGAGCAGGGAGAGGATTGGATTACAATATATATGTAGTATTTTATAGTTAAGTGTCGCCATTTACTGTATTTTATGATACATTATGTGTCCTTATACTGTATTATGTGGAGTTGGTGTCAGCTGGTCGGGTGTGGTAGTGAGGAGCCGTAACTTACATATAATGGTCTCTAACAGATGTTCCACTGTAAACCACATGTTACATAGCCAGTCAAACCTTAAACATAATGGAGTACAGGTTCTATATGTAATATCAATACTTGTATCCAAAAAAATCTGTTTTAATGCATATGCTGCATGTGTCATAAATGGTGTCCTTTTCAAACTAAATGGGTTTGTTTTGCATTGATCAAATGGAATTATTGAAAAATTGTGGGACTTTTTTGAAATTCTATGCTACAAAAGAATATGAAGACAATGTAAATTTATGCAAAACCTGAAAATGACTATATTGTAATTTTATATGTAGCATGCTTCCTGTAGCTACTGTTCTTTTAATAATCATACTTTCGCCGTTATCGATCCTGTTCATGATTGGCATGCAATTTAGTTATTGATAGATGTGTATTTTGTAATTATAAATAATAAACTAACGTTTCCTTCACTTTATGTTTTTCAGGTGCAATTGATACCCAATCAACAAACATGGCTTCACCCACACCTTCACAGAGTGACACGACGACTTCGGCGTCAACCACGTCAAATTCATCAGACAGCGAGATGGGCGAGACTACAGGGCCCAACACTCGATGCTCCATCTGCCATGAAACCTTCACCATCCCTAAGGTGCTAAGCTGCTTCCACACATTCTGTCAGCCCTGCCTGGAGAAACAGCAGGAGGTTGCAGACAAGGTCAGCTGCTCTGAATGTCACCAGGAAACTTTCCTGGGCGGTCAGGGGTTGACCGGTCTCCTGCCGGACTACGCGGTCAGCAATTTGTTAGAAACAAATGCTCTGGACACAAGTGCCTTACATTGCACAGGCTGCAAGAGCAAGGACCTCAATGCAGTAGCCCGCTGCTTTGACTGTGCTAATTTCCTGTGCGCCAACTGTGTGATGGCTCACCAGTTTATGCATTGTTTCGAGGGTCACAGAGTGGCAAGTCTGAGCGAGCTGCAGGGAAACAAAGAAGACAGTGGGAACAAGACGGAGAAACCCATCTACTGTCCGCGTCACAAGACTGACGTACTTAAGTTTTATTGTAAGACGTGTTCGCAGCCAATCTGTAAGGAGTGCACAGTGTTCGACCATGGCCGCGGACATGACTGCCAGTTCATCATGGACATTGGAGAGCGACAGATGGATCAGTTGAGAAGCCTTGACGAAGATGCCAAGGGCAAAATCACTGAGCTGCGGACATCTGCCAAGGGAATCGAACATATGTCCAGCAGGTTACAAGTCCAGTACCACAAGGCACAGAATGACATAAATGACACTTACAACTTCTATCGCGCAATGATTGAGGAGCGCAAGCAAGAGTGTCTGAAGGAGCTGGATCAGGTCTTTAACACCAAGCAGGTGTCCATCAGTACACTAGCTCAGAAGATTCAGGAGAACATCGACAGGCTCTACCAGGGATGTGAGTTTGTTGACAAAGTCCTCAAATTCGCCAGCATCACCGAGGCTTTGTTGTTCAAGAATCTGGTGGAGCAGAGATTCCAGAACATGTTCAACTTTAGCCCAGACATGGATAATCAGGCCTACTTTGACATGGAGTTTGTGTCAAACTTCCAGGCCATCACCACCGGAGTGCGGAACACCTTTGGGTACATACGCGAGGGGGAAGACATGATCGCTCCAGTCCAGAAACAACAGCCCATCGCTCGACCAAATGGCATTGTCACCCAGACCCCAGTTCTCACCAATGGTCACATCTTCGAGCCTCCACCGATGACCAAGAGCGAGTTTGGTTCGTCCAACAGTCTGATCTACCCACAGTCTGATACAAGCATGTATGAGAAATGGTCTGTAGGTCTGGACATCTTTCAAAATGGCGTTGATGTATTCTCCACAAGCAGTGACCCTCTCTTCGATCTGACATCCAAGATGAACATGACGAGTCTTTATCCACCGAAATCCCAGATCAAACGTCAGAAGATGATCTACCACTGTAAGTTTGGCGAGTTTGGTGTGATGGAGGGACAGTTCACCGAGCCCAGTGGAGTCTCTGTCAACGCTCAAAACGACATCATTGTCGCAGACACCAACAACCATCGCATTCAGATCTTCGACAAGGAGGGACGATTCAAATTCCAGTTTGGTGAATGTGGAAAGAGAGATGGACAACTGCTGTATCCTAACAGAGTTGCCGTTGTCCAGTCGTCTGGCGACATCATCGTGACGGAGAGAAGCCCCACCCATCAGATCCAGATCTACAACCAGTATGGACAGTTTGTCCGTAAGTTTGGTGCCAACATTCTCCAGCACCCCCGAGGAGTCACTGTAGATAACAAAGGTCGCATTGTTATCGTGGAGTGTAAGGTGATGAGGGTGATAATCTTCGACCAGTATGGAAACGTCCTACACAAGTTTGGCTGCTCAAAACACTTGGAATTCCCCAATGGCGTAGTCGTCAACGATAAGGAAGAGATCTTCATCAGCGACAACCGTGCTCACTGCGTTAAAGTCTTCAACTACCAGGGAGTGTTCCTGCGACAGATAGGTGGCGAGGGCATCACAAACTATCCTATTGGCGTCGGGATCAACAGTCAAGGTGACATTCTCGTAGCTGACAATCACAACAACTTCAATCTGACCATCTTCACTCAGGAGGGCCAGCTGATCAACGCCCTGGAAAGCAAGGTGAAGCATGCTCAGTGCTTCGACGTTGCCCTCATGGATGATGGGTCTGTGGTCTTAGCCAGCAAGGACTACCGACTCTACATCTACCGCTACTCGCAGATACCGGGCATGGGCATGTGACTAGACTGGGAGTCCGGACCAGACCGGGACGAGTGTCTGTTTAAGCATTTAATGAGCACCCGCCCACCTTGCATATAAGTGGTTGTTGTTTTGGGATTGCCTGGTTGTCGGACTGATCCGGATCGTTAAAGAGTTTGGTTAGTTTGGAGATGAAGAAAGAAATCCTACTTAGGATGGAACAGAACAGAAGACTGCCCCGTTTTATGGCTGCCATATATATTGTTTACAATGTTATGACCGAGATGACAGAGTTGTCGGCTTTGGTTGATATGTGACGTTGATTTCATATGACTGTATATGACTGCTTCAGCAAGCAAGCATTTTTGGATGACTATTATTTGTTATTGCGTGTGCTTGTCAACACGTAAATCTGGAATGTGATTCCGCAGAATTTACTCAGCAGTAACGACACTAGTCAGACATTTTCTATCACATGACAGCCTCCGTCTACCCGGAACTAAGTCTGGTCATGTCTGTTGTGTTACTATGACAACAATCGTCATATCATACCAGATTTTTGGGTCTTAGTTAATATTGTGTCGCTGCATCAGCCCAGCAGTCCCATTGGTGGGGAATTGTTATTTTTTATTATCCTTTATTATGTTGTTTCTGCATGGCCATCATATAAAACATTTAAAATCAGTATTCACATCACCCGGCTACACCTTTGAGATCGCTGTGCTGATGTGGCTGCAAAAAATCCCTACAGGAAAGGAAAAACATAGTTTCTCCTCTTCTTTTTATACTAATTTATTGAAAAAGAAATGTGAAAAATATTTTTTCTGCAAAAGAGAAATGTGAAACCAAAGGGTCACCCGACTGTATCATCGTTGTCAACTGCTAATAAGCTTCTTGCCTGAACAAAACTTTTATCGTCTATTTCTCTCTTGGCTCTCTTTCTTCACAGTAATTTTACACTTCAATTTTTGGGAAAATGGCGGTCTGTTTCCAAAGCTGGAGATTTAGAAGTTTCCAACGATGGATACATAATTGATGCCATCAAAGAAATCTTTTCAAGGCCAGCAGACGACAGTTGATGCACGGGCCCCTTCTGCTGTACTGATGTGATAGCCATGTTGTGGCATTGTTCCTTAGTTACTCTGTTCCTTAGTTACTCGGTTCCTTCACTCTTTGACCAGATTATTTAATTAATTATGCTTTGTAAAGGTTTTTCAGTGTTATTTAATTTGTAGTTTAGTATATATATATAGCGTTGAAGTATTCTCATGTTGTCCTAGATTTCTATATATAGTTGTTTGGTTTGGTTATAATTGTTTTCCCGCCTTGTTTAATATTTGACCCCCTGATTTTTGTTGTTGTTGTTTTCCCCTTTTTTATGATATTATAATTGGTTGCTGGTTCTCTGTGGCTCACTGTTCTGCCAGTGATGTGTTGCTGTCATGGCTACCTCAAATGATACTGTATTTATATACAAGTAGATCAAAAACTTCATTGCAGTCAAAACAGGTGGAATAATTGTTTTCATTTAAATATTTATGTAATATGTCAAAAAAAAGTTTTTCATCAGAAAAGAGTTAAAAGGGAGATCAATATTCTATTGAAGAAAAATGCCAAAAATTTTACATACATTTGTAAGTTCATCACCGTTCTTCTTATACACTGAGGAATTTAAAGATTACTGTATGTTTACATAGTTTTCTCATATCTCCTTAATTTTTATTGAAATGATACCAGTAAAATAAAGGTTGTTTAATATCTCCGACACTAATGGTATACAACATTGTTTGATAATATTCTGGTCAATGGTGAAAAACAATATAAAATATATGATTGTGTTTAGCTTCATGGCATAATATCATTTTTTTCTCTTGTTTTATTTTATTTATGAAAAACAAAAGACTATTATTAAGAAAGAAGAGTTTATGCCTGCAGACAAGTGTTTTGCATATTTTATTGTAGAAAGTGAAACAGAGAAGTTCCGAATATATTTCGTATTCAAGTTTTTAATGTTTTTTTTGTACCAATGTACCGAGATGTTGTGTTTTCACCAATTAAAGTTAAGCTTTACTAAACAGCACACAATCTGCTAGAGTATTTCATGCAAGTTGTTTTTTCCGAGAGATATCGTGATTTCATATTGTATTTTTATACTACCTGAGATTTTTTTGTATGTCTTTATTATCTGGTCACAAGGAGTTTTGTACTCGATGTTCTAGGTGTTGTGTGCGACGTAGCTGTGTTAGTTAGTCCGAGACAAACTGGTACGACGGCCAAAATGATACCTCGCCATGTTTGTCTCGATAGAAAGCCACGCTCATTGGTCCATATCCTACGCTGGAGAATGTGGATGTAGTGTTGTAGGCTGTCAACAAAAGGATTTGCTCCGTTTATAGACCAAATTGTTTGTTTCTACGGAAATGGAAAACTTTAGTAAGAAGTTTTATGAAGTATTTGATAATATTATTTAGATACTAGTTATAAGCGTATTCCTATTTCTTCCAATGCATGTAACACTGTGGGAAGTTGTTCTCTAGGTTTACATTACATGCCTCTTTAAGTCCAAAAGTGAACTTTTTTCAAAATCAAAATACATGTTGATTACAAGCATTATGAGAGTTATTGTGGAACTGGATGTTAGCTGTTACCTAGGTGTATTTTGAGTTATTTTATTGTGTACATTCTTGCAAATTGATACAATTTCTATGGGGAACTGTTGCACAAGGAGTCCTCTCTTGCCCAATATTATGTAGCTTGTCTAGTTATGCTTTATTTTGTTGGAAGTGTGTGGGTTCACGACCTCCACCAATATCCACAAATAGAAAATTCCTCTCAGCAAATCATGAACGAAGTGATTATGGGGTGAAACTATTTGTTATCATCTTGTTGGGGTTTAATGTCTTATAATAAGAAGGGGAAAGAAAGTAGGATTATACAGATGGTGTCTGAAGAAAAGAATAATTTAAATTATCACCAAATTTCCACATGCATGTGGTTATACCGTTATTATTATTAGAATTTATTAAATGATCATGGTTTTGATATTTGAAGAAAGAACAAAAAAGTTGTGTTAGATTTTGATTCGAGTACTCTTTCCCGTTATAAGTGCTTTTCTCACTAACTGAAGATGATTTTGCCATTTAATGTGTAAGTGTTCAAAAGTATGAATTATTTTTCTAAGTATGTTAACCGTTATATAGGGGAGAAATGTTGACCAAACCGTTATCAAATATACCACGGTGTCTTCCTATCTGTATGCATGTGTTTATCCAACCCTTACTCTGTGTCGTGGACCAGTCCACCGAGTGTTTACCTGCTCTGATGGACTGTTCCACTGTCATTAATAGTGGGGATGGATGGACATGCAATCATAACCGTTCGTTGTTGTTTTAAGCAGTTATGAGAATGCATAAGCATGAATAGGCCTTAATTTGTAAAAAAAAAAAAAGGAAAAAACTATTAAGAAAAAATACAAAGAAAACTGTTTTTGCTTGTTCACTGTCATTTTGATATCATTATCCATGTTGCTATGTGAATTTTCTGTTGAGATTCCCAGCTACGGGTAGAGAGATTAGGGTTTGCTGTTCTCCTATTGTTTGGCCCCATCTCACTACCCGGCCAAGCGGGCTTGTTACAATTTTTACCTGTGTAGACGATGCATTATGTGGTAAGAAACGGTGCTGAAGCCACCACGAGTATAATCACCAATTCCTATTCTCATTTTTTATATGAAATGAAAACAAAATTCACTCACCAAAATCATGCATGCATTGGAAAAGCCCGGTCTTTTATTGAAATGTAATTTGTTCCATCCTCATTTTCACTGTTATCAAGTTCATCCCAATGTGTGATTGCCTTATGCATTGTCTAAAACGACCACTATATATTCTGGTATTTTGTAAATGCGTTGTTTAAGCTTTGTGTGTATGCTTTAAATGTTTGGTAGCTGTCCGACATATTTTTCTGTCTGGTTATCAATATCATGGTTAACAGTTGTTTTTTTTTCTAACAAAATCCACAAAATTTATATAAAAAATAAAACAACCTTTGTTATCTCCCTTGTTAACATGTAGCGTTAAATTGTTAATTTTCTAATATTAGTGCTAAACAAAGAGTTGTCTCGTCTTATCTTCAATGGCCCTTAGAAGAATGGTCTTGAGTGCAGACTTTGAAATGGTTTCATTTGAGATAATTTATTTCAGATTTTGAATTTTTACAACTAACTCCTGACTCTTCGATGTGCATTTGTTGTCAAAGTGTTGCTACCTTAGATAGTACATTCCCCATAGTTACACGTCCTTGTTACCGTGGTGATTACATGTCACCACTATTCATCATTATCCAGCCATGTTTTTGTGCATTGGTAGATTTTTGTATACACAAATGCTCACAGTATAATCCCGAGATTTTACAAGAAATATTTGCCTCGACTTCAACCCCTTTTGTTTATTATAATAATTTATTTTGCAATTTGTTGATCTAGAACCACCTCATTTGTTATGTTAAGTTCCCCAGAATATCCCAATCCTAAGTTATCTCCCTTTGACAGTTCGTCTCAATAGGTGTGTAGAACTTGATGAATGACCTCCCCTGTACATAAATTGTGAGATGTCCACCTAAAGTCTGGTCAAGACAGAGAGACAACGTCCAGCTTTTGTTTATATTTAATGTAAAGTGACCACATAAAATAGTATGTTGTATGTCTGTTGCTAACATTATTTACAGAAAGTGCCATTATTTAAAGTAATTTCTTGGTTTGTTCCACTTTGTTGCCTGTTATTGTTTGTGTGTACCTGTGGGTGATAAGTGTTGGTGGGTCGTTGTTGTGGGTTCCTGTAACGCTGATATCATGTCTCTCTGTCCTTGTATACACTGATGACGCCTGCATGTATATGTAGCCAGCCCTGGAGCCAGTGTTTGTTTAGTGTCTGTGATCTAAGTCAGTTATAGTCCACATTGAGTTCTAGTACATTTTTAACTAATTGATTTATTGATTATTTGGTTGACTTGTCTTATCACAGGTGTAGCTATACGTTAAAATAAGGCCCATGTTAGATATTTTTACGAACAGACATAAAACTCATGCAAAATCAGCCGTCATCACCACTCTGTTGAGTCTGTGTTCATCCCATGCGTTGTTATCCCATCATACTAAAGCAATATATTGTTATCCTCATAAACTACAATCATGGCCAGATGCAGTGTTACGTAGTTTTATAAGTCCCTGGATGTGCTCTAACGTGGGTAGATGACTTACTCTAGCTGGTCCACTTCCTGTATCCCCATAAATGACTTTATTCAGTACAAATGTACCTCAACAAATTACTTCTTTATCAGCACATTGCTCGTGTGATTTTGTTCACATTATTAAAACATAAAAGGGGATTAAATTGTAGTTTGTTCAAGAACAAAAAATACCGACAGCTTTCAACAATTTTTTCTTTACCATTTAAAAACAAAATCTTAAGTTAACCTGAACCGACTTGTCATACCTGTAATTCTGATTCAATAATCTATTTAAATTAATAATATTTAATTTAATTTTTTAAGTTACGAATAAATTGATGTTACTTGGTAAAACAAATTATATGTATATGAATTGTGAATAGGCATGTTATGAATGTAAAGAGATTTTTTAATCAACATTGTGAATGGCACTGGGCATTGAGAATTTAGATTGTATATTGTGTATAAAGGCTAGCATGTCCAATTTTGTACATGGTAGATGGATTGCATGTTGTATATTTTATTATTAAAACAAATTGTTATTTTGGGGAGTTATCTTTAAAGTCCGATTTGACTTTGAGAGAGATCTGTATCTGAAAGGAAATTTATGTTTAATAGCCGTTGGTAGGCTTCATCTGGATAAGACTCAATCTTGTCTTTCTTTTGAGTTTTCAATTTTGACGTGGCTTTTGTGGATCTTGTAGAGATGTGCAGCATGGAAGAAATTTTACCAGAGCTATGTAGGGCAGACATTGTTGAAATGAAGTTGATGTTAGGTTTGGTGCAGCAAAGTTGTGGATTAAAAAAATAAAACACTTAAAAAATTTAACAAAAATATATTGTTGATTGTTGAGTGAAAGGTCCAACAGAGGTAGGTTTGACCCCGTATTATTTTTTGCATGATGATATGGAATCATTGAATTTACATAAATGTTGCCTTTGAAAATATGTTGCAATGTTTGTTTGCTTTTTTGGGTTTTTTTTTTTATAAGAATTCCAGCTAGTGTTACTAATGATTCAAATACAAAACATAATCATATGTGTTTTTTTATTCTCAATACTGGGAACAAGGGTGTGGTTCCTGGTATGGGTGTTGTATGTTACTCTATGATCTGCTTCACATTCTCAATTTGTGCTGTTGACATAAGGGGCCTTGTTACCATAGTTATATGAACAATTCATGGAATTTATTTTCCAAACCTGCCAAAAACAAGTTGGATCTAAATATGATGGTTATCTTTTTGTCTTGTGCTCGTCAGGAGGACGTTTCCATATGACTGTATATCTACAGATATATATATAAAACACATAATATATTTAGGTAGTTACAAGTTGTTGTGTGATCATTGTTTGTCAAACATTATCAATATTAAGTGTTGTTTTTTAGGCTTCATTCCGATTTAACTTCAAAATGTATTATCTAGGAAAGGGGAAATACCAGGCTTAACAAAGAGCTAAGATTTTGTCAAGGCTTAACAGAGAGCTCAGGTTTTGTCCAGGCTTAAAAGAGAGCTCAGGTTTTGTCCAGACTTAACAGAGAGCTCAGGTTTTGTCCAGGCTTAACAGAGAGCTCAGGTTTTGTCCAGGCTTAACAGAGCTCAGGTTTTGTCCAGGCTTAACAGAGAGTTCAGGTTTTGTAGAAATTTCTTTGGTTTGTTTGCCTTTTTTCTGTTTTTGATGGAAAGAAATTTCAAGTATTTTTAATGATATTATCGCTTACTTTTTTTTAATCCTGAGGTATTTTGAAAAGATATATGCTGATGTTACAACATGACAATAATATGGAGAAAAAGAATCAAATTTGATGATGGCACAAGCATTGAATGCAGAAAATGTTGTATGAATTTTGTACCCTTTTGTAGTATTTTGTAATCATTGAACTTCTTGGAATGGAGGTGTATAGTAATACTCAAGAAAGTGTTGACTTGCAATTTGTTGGTTGTTAGATTTAAATATCAGTCATTATCAAAAATAAATATCAAGCAATACAAACCACATAAAACTGGAGATATTTGTACGTTAGACCTTAGCCTCATATTATATACTTATTCATGGAAATTGTTTTTATGTAGGAACAATGTTAAATAAAATTATTGTTAAAAATTTAAATGGGCAAATTCTCTAAACGATTCTGTTTGTTTCAAAAGAGTGGGTGAAATTTACTTTTGAGTGACAGTTTTTGAAATTTTTTAAAACTTGATTTTTTGAAGTGTCAGGCTAGTTATGTAAAAAAGTATTTGCTCTGCAGATTGAATATTTAATTTACTCTAATTTTCTAATTAAAAACAATATATTGGGTTAATGAAAGCCTTTTACTTAATCTTAGATGTTTGTTACCCATACAGACCTGTAATTGCTCACGGATAAAGACTTCTGTCAAAAGAATAGGAAACCTCATGCGGACCTTGTGCCGAGACATGTTTTGACCAAAAGATGTTCAGACTAGTGACGGCTTACAAACATACCACTTCTTACATTATAGTTGGTTATTATTACTTATTATTATTATTATTATTATTATATATATTTTTTTTCATGTTGACCCATATTAATCTGTTGTTCACAAATTATCAAATATAGTGTCTGCTTTGTTTTTCTTTTCCTTTTTTGTTTGTCTAACAATGAATTAATAAATAGTTTAGAAAGAAACTGCATGAAGTGAATATTAAACAAAAAAATAAAAACAAACAAAAAAAGAAACATTTTTTATTGCCAATGTATTTAAATATGTTATATATCTGTTCTTAGATTTTTCTTGAATGTTAAGTTTTTACTGGTACTGTATCCACAATTTTGAATTATTCACATTTTGTTAACTAGCATTTAGAGTGAGTGCCAGCCATGTTTTAATGGAAGTGTTGTATAAACGTTCACATTATCAGGAATTTGTAGATTGCCTTTGTTTTTGCTTATATCCCTTTATTAGTTTAAAACAACTCCCCCCTTCCCCACCTTCAAATTTGACATCAGAATGCTACATTTCTCAAGGATGTAATTTGGGCCTATCCAAGATACTTTCGATTAACCTGTGTTAAATGCTACAAGGACTCTGACACTCGCTAACCAGTTCATGTCCCTCGGAGGTCCTGTGGGCTGGACTGACACTCAGTAACCAGTTCATGTCCCTGGGAGGTCCTGTGGGCTGGACTGACACTCAGTAACCAGTTCATGTCCCTGGGAGGTCCTGTGGGCTGGACTGACACTCAGTAACCAGTTCATGTCCCTGGGAGGTCCTGTGGGCTGGACTGACACTC
>JAUMHH010000487.1:0-11597 GCA_032359455.1 Chlamys rubida
ATGTATATATAGTTGGTAATACATGTTCTATAACAATTCTCCGCATGCACAGTTTCTTTTTTCCGCTAGTATATATTGCAAATTAACCCAGCCTTCCCGTAGCCCATTGCGCAATTGCTACTCGAAAAAGGATGACCCACGAAATTTCAGAAAATTCGCAAATCCGCAAAAATTCGCGACCACGAAAAAAGTTTTACAGTATTCAGATAAAAGCATAAAATCACCTAAAGACTTGAACAGGCTTAATCTAAAGACACTTGATGATGTCCTTTGTATGATGATGGAAGGTTTAATCACACCTCGATATCTGCCTTGTATCAGTACTATCAGTACAACTGTATGATTGGGAGGAGAGATAATGGTACAAGTACGTAGGTTTATACGGGATTAAGAAAATACATCCTTCCATAGAAAATATGATTGATCGCCGAAAAAAATATTAATTCAATTGTAACAACAAACCAATATAATCTTTATATGATGAATCAAATTAATTTTTCTTTTTTATTATTTTACGTGGGAAACACTTTTTTATCATAAAATTATTGACTTAAGTTTTGAATTTTGTAAACAGTTCGACGACTACGATACAATGGCCTCTAACCTTTTTCATACATAAATCCTAGTTTAAGAGTATCAGAATTACTGAACGATATCTAAATTATTGTTTTGAAGGATCCAGTGCTATTTTCCGGACCATTAAAAGCCAACCTTGACCCGCTGGAAAGATTTACAGATAATGAAATATGGAAAGCGTTGGAGTCCGCCCATATGAAGTCATTTGTTAAGAATCAACGAGATCAGCTTTATTATGAATGTGGAGAAGGCGGGATGAATTTGAGGTAATGATTTAGATTATAAGCTTCCATATATCCAGGTTGAATCTCAATAAACGGAAAAAGTGATTCGAATAAGTTCAATACATCGACATGATGTTAATTCCTTTGGCAGCTTATTTCATTGTTTTAGTATCTAAATATAATAAATTAAAGTTATTTTTTTCTTTTTCCTTTGTGGTTTGAATGCGTTCTCCGTTCTAGTATTGGTCAGAGACAGCTGGTTGTCTCGGCCGCTGATGCTGATCCTATACCTACAAAACATATATTGATCGAAGACACAATCTGGTTGATATATATCCAAGCACGGACCTCTTTGATGTGCTATAAATATACATTTTTTATCATTTTGATGACATTATGTCCTTTGTTGCAATACCTGTGCAACCCTAACTATTGAATCTCTATTTAAATGGCGCGTGCCATAGAGCAGACGACCCATATATTTTTTGAAAATCTGGTCCTATTATCCTTGTACGTTTTCAGTGATCTCCATGTAAAATATCCTTGTTCTTGTTTTGGCCTCGATTTTATCGATTTTCAGTTGAAATTTTGGTTTTATTGACACATTGACACATCTGTATTATCTTCATCTGGGTTTTTTTTCTATGCAACTTAATTACATCATTGTTATATATGTAACAGTGTAGGTCAGAGACAGCTGGTGTGTCTCGGTCGAGCCTTGCTCCACAAAAACAAAATCCTCATCCTGGACGAGGCTACCGCCGCTGTTGATATGGAGACTGACGAACTCATACAACAGACGATACAGAGCGAGTTCGAGGAGTGCACTGTACTTACCATCGCCCATAGACTTAACACTATCATGGAATACGACAGGTATGATATAAACGTAATTTCCACTATCAAGGGATAATAAATGTTTAATAGGCTTGTATTCAGTCAGAATAATTATTTTAACAATTCTTATTCAATAGTATATCACTTCATCTATATAGCAGGGTATGTGATTGAATACAAGTCGTAAATAAAACATTACGAATGGCTATGTAATCTTTGCTTTTGAAAATTTATCCATGATAATGTATTTCTCCAGCAGTACCATATATTTCATGAAATTTCATTTTACCCTGATACAAAAAACTTTGCCATTGACGTGATGGCGGTAAACTGTATCGGAAGTATTCGTAGTCCTTTATCCCTCCGCCATTCAATTAGTTAGTTACGCAAAATACATTCGCTGCATAGGAAGATTTATATAAAGAGTTTGCAGTTTAGTAAATTTGCATATTTATTCTATAATAATATCAAAACTCATTTGTATATTTCTTTTTCTAATTTCCCCTGTCAAGTATTTTAAACTGATTTTTGAAAGCGATATTACATTTTTGAAGAGAGTGATGTTCCGGATAAGGTCTCACAGCAATACATCAAAATTCAGTTATATTTTCCTTTTTCCCATTCCCTTTTTCTAATGTGTGTTTTTAATTGATTTTCAAACATTTTTTTATTTTTTTTAAACAGAGTGATGGTTCTAGACAAAGGTCTCATCGCAGAATTCGAAACACCGCGGGCCCTTCTCCAGGACACCACAAGTGTATTTTACGGAATGGCAAAAGATGCGGAACTTACAGACTGGTTTGAAAATGACAAATATGCCAAGAAAATGTAAACGAACCTGCCGAATTAAATTCAAGAGGGAATGTATCAAACTATACACTATTTCGTTGTGACGCATGTAGTAGTAAACGCAAAATGATTTAGCTAATTTAAGATGAAGGTAGTATCCGCACCTATTGCGAGGCTCTTCAGAGAAGCTTGTTTTGATGAAGTCTGTTTTGACATTTTAGTTTTCTACACAATATAACTCGACTCGAAATTACGACTGGGCTATTAGTTAATTAATGTAGAAATTTTGAAGTGTACATTAACATATCTGACTACTGAGCTAAACATTGAATTCACTGACTGAAAATTAACATTAACATGGATTACTTTATCTTGATAAAAAAACATTTTAATCGAAAATCAATCTTGACCTTCAGTATGTTCTTTTGAAATAAAAATGCAATGTTTTAAACTTCTTCAATTGACGATACTCAATAAGACATTCATAAGATGTTTACATTGATGAAAATGACCAAATGTAGACATCGTTTCATACGGACATCTTTCGAACAATGTTTTCTTTTGTTCCTGTTTCCATGAGAACATAATACGAACACGTCCTTTTTACGAGAAGGGGCGTAACTCTGTTGAAAAAAGAACAACGGTTTTGTAAGCAGATATGGTATAAAATAATCATTTAAGCATATAAATGTATAAGCATTTTAGGAGATGTAATGAAGATACATGTTTTATATATAACTCGGTATAAATGTTGTGAAATGAACGAAGTGAATAATTGCATAAATGTTAATGATGTGTACACAGTTTTTTTGCATTCAGTCTTGTAGTTGAGAAGTGAATCACCGATCAATTAGTCGGAGGTATTTAGAAAAACTTGCCAACAATGGTCGGAATAAGAAATTCTTGGTGGATTAAAGCTACTTACACAACTACATCATGAATTTGTTATGTGTGTATTGTTGTTTTGTTGAAAAAAAACTCTAGCTGTTATAGAAGACCTTTACGGAGAGATATTGGCAGCGGACGGGCGGATGGACAAGCTGATTTCAACAAGCATGTTTCCCCCTCTCAAACGTCGTATCAAATCTGCATCATCCAAACTAAATAATAACAATTTCTTGTTTTAAAAAAATGTTTGGGCAAATAATTCGCGGACTAGATATCCCCTGCTTGCGATCTTTTTATAAATATAGATAAAATGATTTCGGTACATCTGAGTCTGCAGAGGAAAGTTCTTGAAATGTTGGTTAGGTGTTCTGTTCGGGCTTCGCCCTGGTCCCGAGGACTTTTGCTCAGGTGAACGTAAAACGCAATTACTAAATCAATATGTAATTATGTAATAATTCTTATTTATCTAACCTGACATGATTTTTATTAAATACGACCTAAAGTCATTATCTTTTCAAATCATGGCTAATATAACACGATCTTACAAACATTGAAACGATGTCAACTGTTCAATAAAATAATGCAATACCTATCTTGAATTAATAATTATCAAAATGTCTAACCTGAAAAAAGGAGTAAAATAATAAATTTCGAAAGCATACAATTTGCCTTTCATTTTCATTCTATTCGAAAATGAAAATCGACGGTTTCTTGTTCTAAATTTGAAATCTGTAAATTATCGGCATTTTAAAGAATTGATAGTTGCTATTAATCACGTTCATACAATATCAAGGTATACATGCCCAAATACACGAGTACACCGTGCAAGTTGTACTTAGTGATTGATAACCATTCAAGTCAACAATATTGTGTCGTATTTTCATTTTTTTTAAGTTAAAGACGGTCCACTGTATTAGTTAAAACAAGATAGATACACAATTATGTTTTGCATAAGCTGTTCGAACACACGAAATTTTATATATTTGTTAGTTTAAACATTCCGATTAAACAGGAGACAGCGATCTGTCGCGTTAAGTGCACACCTGTTGCTAACAATGAAAGAATGGTACGAACGATCACTACAACGGGAAACATTTATTACAACGGGAAACATTTCTGATGAATACAATTGTAGCTGGCGTATGACTACGTACACGATGTACTTGTATATCAACATTTAACCATCAGAGACAGCTGCACACTTGAATGTGAACAAGCTTATCAAGTGCCCACTCGTAAACACCAAGGACAACATGATACGTAGAATTACTACAATGGACCTCAGTGATTAATAAGGAAATCGAAACTGTAACATACACAGTCAATGCTTGTCAAGTGCCCACTCGTAAACTCAAAGGACACAGTGATACGAGGAATTACTACAATGGACCTCAGTCATTAATAAGGAAATCGAAACTGTAACATACACTGTCAATGCTTGTCAAGTGCCACTCGTATATACCAGGGACAACCTGATACGAAGAATTACTACAATGGATCTCGGTGATTAATCAGGAAATAGAAACTGTTAAATAGACAGAATTACCGTAGTATGCCAAAGTACTGTTGACGTATCGTAGTATGCCTAAATATGACGGCAGGCTGAAGTGTCTCTAGAAAGGAAAATAATTCCATGTAATATTGACATACAGTTATAAATATTGGTAAACAAAACATCAGCATCGGTAACTTGGAGTAAATAACATCTTTACCATAACTATGAGATGTTTCTAGATCATATCAGAAGGTCATTGGGTTGTTTGGTAATGTAATATCAAAAGCTTTAACATTTGCGGAAATGTGTATGCTTCATACCAATACAAATATGGTGTCACTATGCGCCTTACTTTATATATTTAATGATATTACATACAACGTGCCCGTGGAAGGTGAGAGGAAAAACACGCGCCTGTTTCTAGACATATCAGTATCAAGATAAACATCTGCCCCTGTCAACTGGTAGCGTTTGCTAAATATAGTTACAATGTATAGTGGTAAACGTATTTGGAAAGAGGTCTATTCAAACCATGTGCTTATGTGAACCATATACAACCTGCCCATGGTCATTTGCTTATGTCACTTGGCAACATCAAACATCATCATCAAACAACTGTACCAACGCTATGTAATGGTTCTGTTCGAGATCAATTAGCATAATTCTAGTCATTATTCTAGACTCTATACAAATACATATGTAGTATTACTATCGAAGTGTATACATCTATCTAATAACACATTTATGAAGCATGACACGAGGATATTTTTAGACCTATTAATATCTAGTGAAAGATGAGTTAATGTTAGTTAATGATGTTGGTAAAATATAGTGTATTCAATAACTGAAATTGCAAATGAATTATTCTTAACGGATGAAATTTCTATTCATTTTTGTTTTCTATATTGATCTAATTGGTCATCAACCAACCTTTCACCTAAAAGTCCTCCTTGTCCATGTACGATGAGGATCATACGACAATTTACCTATACGTCCAACCTGTCCATTATTTATGAGGATCATACTACATTTTACCCAAATTGCCATCCTGTTCATGTTTTATGATGATCATACCATATGTTGCCTAAACTTCCGCCCTGTTCATTTTTTATGTGGCCCATACTACCTTTCACCTGAACCCCCGTCCTTTCATATTATATGAGGTTAATTTAAAATTCCAGGTCTACTTTCATGAAAACCGTGCCCAATACTGATGATACAAATATTCACATTGCCTTCCGTCATACGGTATCATCATGTAAATGATCTCAGCAATGATCTATTCTGGCAAGCAGACAAAATCGAGAAGAGGAATCGCAAGGAGATGTCCCTCTACTGAGTTTACACAGAACAAGTACCAGAAATCCGAGTTGGGAGGTGGAATCAAGAAGTGACTGTAAATGAAGGGTGACCAAGTGCAAGATAAATTCCGGCCAGCATCCGCACGTGTTTTTTATTTTTAGAAGAATAACCGAAACACCAGGTCGGGGAACAAGAAACGAATATACCTATTTTTCCCCACTGCATGCATCGTTAGAGGCGCATAATGAGTAACCCCTGCAGAATTTGGGGATTTGCTTTTGTGCCCTCTACTTGGGGACACACAAGCAACCAAAATAATAATCTACGGTATTCATTGCAATATTTGGGATCTTTATATTTCTCTCTACTTCTAAATACCTTTTTGTTTCCTAGCGCCTTGCTTGACAGGTCCTCATTTTTTGGCTTTGATGTTGAACATTCGCCAAGATGAGGAAGGCAAGTCGTTATATACTCATGCCGGAACAAACCAAAGACCTAAACATGTAAGTTGGTTTTCCCTGTTTAACGTTCAGCAATCAGGGGAATGCGATATACATTTAGCACTAAAAATCGGCATCGGATCCGCGCTATCACAAGGAGGCAAATACACCAACATCATACCATGTCTCCTGCACATACATGCAAACACACGAACACAGCACACAAAGAGGCACGTTCTTAAATGACCTTAGTTGTTGATTGGAAGTTAAACAAACTATAAATAAACCAAATACACTCAATAAATGGATATCGGAGGCATGGTAGTCTAGTAGTAGGACGCCGGGCTCATGACCGAAGGGTTGCGCGTTCGAGTCACGTCATGGTACTGTGTTGCATCTCTGAACAGGATACTTTACTCCGCTTGTTCCAGTCTTCTCAGCTGTAAATGAGTACGTGTTGGGGCAGTGCTTGAATTGTAGAATGCTAGCTGTGAGCGCGGAAATGGAAGCACCGGTTGTTTGCTCCCGAGGGAGTAGAGAAAGACATTGGCTTGTTGCAAAGGCCCTATAACCACGGATAATAATTTGTGAACTGCTTTGAGACGACCCACGAACTAGGTTGTGATAAAACGGTATATAAGAATCTCGAATTATTATTATTAACAAACTATCGATAAGAAACTATTCATGAATACAGTTTCGAGGAATGTAAGTTGATGAAGACTACGGATAGGTGTTTTGATCGCCATCACGATGTCATTGTAAATATCTCATTTTCTTGTATGATAGGTGGCCATTTTGTATTGTGCTCATTGGTGAGTCTTGTTGATTCGTTGTCAATACCCGGTGATTATTTTGAGTTTGTTACAATATTATTAGTTTATCTAAATTTACTGTCGGATATCCTTGAGGAGACAGACAATATTTTCCCTTAAAGAATCACTATCTTTATTATTTTCAGTTGTACATTTTAAAAGGTTGGTATGGAAAAAAATACTTCGAAGTTGATAGTATATTAAACACGAAATAAATAAAGAAAAGGATGTAAACAGTTTGAAAAATACGACTCAAAATATGTACTTAGATGGCTTATACAGATTGCGATTCGTAATATTTTAATCTGTTTCGGAATGATAGGAATTCTACAAACTCAACTAAATCCAAAGGCGGGGGTACTATCTTTGGCTATAAACTCGAAACTTCAGTGTGTGTACAAACCAAAATTCCAGACGGGTTTCGAGGGAGTTTGGGTTGAGATAATTTCTAACAAACACAAACTATACAGTGTTATGACTGTTACCCCAAATCATGGATGTGCCTGCATGCGGAAATTTATTTCAAAATTGACAAAAATAGTACATTTCAATATTCAACAATTGATTTCGTAAAACATAATTATTTCTTTTAGATTTAAATCTAGAAGGAAATGCATTTGAATAAGGCCTTCAACTTGTTGACATGTTCGGCTATCATGAAATCACATTTTCATTGATAATTAGTCAACATTGTTGTGTTTTTTTACCTTTTTTAAGAGTTATGCCCCTTTATTTTTCTAAAATAGTTTTAAGAGGGTATTGTTTTTATAAAAGCCTTGCTTCGGTTATTATTGTAGTATTTGTTGAGTGTATGTATGTAAATCAGTGTATTTAGAAATGATGGATACTGTAAATTAGTTTATGCGATGTGATAAATTGCATTGAAAGTCATTTTCGCAATCTTTGAGATGCTGTATCTCAAAGATATCCTTTTAATTTTGCTGTTGTTACACATAGTATATAGGTTATGTCAACAGCATGGTCACATTGGGTTTATTGTCATAAATAAAAGAGGTATTTAACTTTAAAAATGGCAATTTGTTATTTTTTTTATATACCGTGGGCCACACTATGTGTGTTGTGTGTATCTTCCCCCATAATGTGATGTTACCTATATAAATGAATTTCACAAATCTATCGAAAGTATTCGATGCTATGGACGCAAACAGCAATGTACTGATCTGCGGCGATTTTAATTTACCTGCTATTATGTGGACAAAATCATCAACAGAATCCCATCTAAAGCTCCAGTATACCAAAGACGACATCCGTATCTGTTCTTAATTCGCTCAGTGAACACTTACTCAAACAGTTTGTACGGAGCCAACCAGGCATGACAGGGGTTTGGACTAAGTATTGAGTTATATTAAGACAGTAACGTTCGACGTCTCCGATCCTACACTTGCATCTGGTCGTGACCGGGGACGTGCGCATACCTAATAATCAGAGCAACTGTAAAGCAGACCGTACTGCTTACAACTACATGCAAATTTCGACGGAATGCGTAACATGTTGACTGGTCTTCTTTAAATGTATCTGAAAATATAGACACTGCTTTTAAATGATATTATGATATTCTTCAATCCACAATAAAGATGTTGTACCCAAAGTGAAATTACGTTAACATCGTTTTCCTGTATGGTATGACAATGACGTAATTGCGGCCGTCAAGGAAAAATAACTCGCACATTATAATTATGTCAAAGCTTGGAAGTGCCGTGATTCCCCGCAATGTATGACATTTTCAACTGCCAGGAAAAAGTTAGATAGTTCCAAACGGTAAAATACAATATAGGGTCTATACCTAAGAATGTTATTGAATCTACTACATCTCCGAAGGACACTGACAATATAGAGTCTGCAAATATTTTTAATTTGGTTTTTTTAAATGTTTTTTTGTAATGAAAGTGTAACAAATTTCCCAAAAGTTGCAACCTGATCAGAACGATTGTGATCAATTGCACTTCAGTTTTAAGGGTTTTACAAAACACAAATATAAAAAAGGCTTGCGGTTATGACAACATTTCTGGAATAATTTTCAAGAATTGCGCAACAGAATTGTGTATACCACTTTGCAATCTTGTTAACCGTTCTTTAAAAGACGATATATATTCCCGTCTATTTAAAACAAAAACTACCATTGTACCAATTCGTAATGCTGGTAAAAGGAATGACGTTTTTACTATAGACCAGTGTCCTTATTAACTATCGTATCAATTTTTTTTGAAATACTAGTAAATGAAATATTTTCTGATATTATCGATCCCTTCATAGCTCATGAACAACATGGTTTTGTGCCAAAAAGGTCAACCATTACAAACCTTGCTTGTTTTACAGATTTCATTACAAACTATTTTGATGGAAAGAAGGAAGTGCATGCCATAAACACATATTTCACTAAAGCTTTTGACAAAGTTAATCATCCATTATAAGTACACACACTTTCGTCATATGGTGTTAATGGTAATCTGTTAAAATGGTTAACGAGTTACTTAAGTGATATACTTCAACGTGTATCAGTAAATGTAGTATTTTCCGGTTGTTGTAATGTCACTTCCAGTGTACACCAGCGGTTTTTTATGTTTATCAATGACCTTCCATCTGTTGTAGAATTTTCAAAATCCTTGTTATTCGCAGATAATGTTAAAACATACAAATCAGTAGGAGAAGCTTCTGACTGTAAACTTCTACAGCAAGTTGTTGACAATGTGTACAGATGGTGTGTTGACTGGAAAATGTCCCTGAATGTGAAAAAAATGTTGTCAAATTGATTTTACAAATTAGAAAAACAAAAATATTAAAGAGTTAAACTTGAATATGCTTGTGAAATATAGTGTCCATATCAAACTACTCTGGTACATCAATTAGAAGTAGTTCAGAGGAAATTTCTTAAATATTTATGCTGTAAAGCAAAGATTGACTGTGATGTTTTATCTTATGAGGAAATATGTGTTTATCTCAATTTACCGCCTCTTTTAAACGTAGAATATATTTAGATCAGTTGTTTACAGTAAACAGTGTGATCGACTGTCCATATCTTATTTAACAAATTAATTTAATGGTTCCAAACATATCTCTTAGGTCCAGCTGTACGGTGCGTTGTTATCCCAGCAAGAGTCGTATTGACATTAGGAAACACAGGGTTAACTAGGTGTCAGAATTTGTTTAGCTTCCTCAATGTTCAGCCAGATAGTCTTTTTAGCGAATTACTCAAAACGTTTGAGACAGAAATTAAACAGATTTGTTGTGATCTGTTATTTGTTTTCAACCTGTAAGTGGGACTTATGACCTCCTGGATTGATTTAAATAAATAAAAAATCAGATAAAACAGCAAAACGGGTTTCCATACTTTTGTCCTCAGACAAAACTGACAGGTCTCTCACTGGCTTATCGACTTATTTATGATATTTACTTCTGCCTATTTATGTTTAAAGCCTTATCCATGCTAATGATGTCAAATATATTGAAAATAACAATCTAATCAATCACATGGAAACAAGCAGATAAGTTCTTGAATTGCATAAAAAGGGGGAACGTTGAAACAAAGTAACATTGAGAAAAGTATAAAATAGTAAGAAAATTAACATATTTTACTGCTACTGTGTCTTTTATTCCATTCCACTTCTTTTTTAGTGTTTTATGCAGAATTACAGCTGCTACGCACTTGTTATTAACATATGCATGGCATATAAAAAGTTGAGTATAAAATAATAAAGAAATGTCATAAATCGTTTAAAAGGATGGTTTAAAATACGGCGTTATCAGATAAAACAGAAATTTAGCCAACCTTTATCTGTTTGCTTAATGTGTACATATTCAAATCAATCGTCATTATCTCACAACCCGGTCACAAGGTAAGCTTGATGTATCACATTAAGGTCGACAGGGCGTAATTCATCATATATGTTTTATACAGTTGTATTATTCTAGTCAAACGGTATATTTACAATCTGTATGCTTGGTCCAATTGGCGAAAATGACATGTATTTTGCATAACACAAGTGATCTTACACATTGCGTATTGTTACAATGTTGGTATCATGCTGTTGCTAGAACCTACGGCGGAAATTTAACATTGTTCAACGAAAAACGCTGTTCTTTTCTCTGCGTTGCCCTCCATGCAACAATAAAGAAATTTATTATATAACACGGGACATACGCCGTGCTATAACACTGTGCTATAAAAATGATATTGTACACGTTCAATAAACATGCAAATGAGCCTTTTCAC
>JAUMHH010000498.1:0-11597 GCA_032359455.1 Chlamys rubida
TTGACCTGAGTCTACGTTTATGACTGGTAGTGTGTTGTCACAGATAGGAGATTTGACCAGAGGCTACGTTTATGACTGGTATTGTGTTGCCACATTTCCTGGAGACAGACGAGCAAAGTCGATACCATCTACTTGATAACCAACTGATGACGTCATACATCTAACAATAACCCGTTGTTCTATCAAATAACACATGTCAAACCATTCGCAAAGAATTTTTTAAACGTTTCTGTTTATTTTTGTAGTTTAAACGTAAGTCTCTATACGTGATATAACAGAAAACGTGAATACGATAGAATTGATTTTATCTGGTAGTTTTTGATCTCTTAGCTTCCTCTACCAATCCTGCTATTATGATTGGTTGACTTTTATACATCCAACGGGGAGATTCCTGTCCATGAGGTGTAACGGAACATTCGAATTTCTGTTTCTAACCTAACTCCTATCTGGTTTCATGTCCTTTAGTTTGGCCACAAACTCTCACTATACTTACTGTTGTGAACTCTCATTAAACTCTCACTATACTTACTGTTGTGAACTCTCACTATAATTACTGTTTTAAACTCTCATTATACTTACTGTTTTGAACTCTCATTATACTTACTGTTTTAAACTCTCACTATACTTACTGTTTTGAACTCTCACTATACTTACTGTTTTGAACTCTCACTATACTTACTGTTTTGAACTCTCATTATACTTACTGTTGTGAACTCTCACTATACTTACTGTTGTGAACTCTCATTATACTTACTGTTGTGAACTCTCATTATACTTACTGTTGTGAACTCTCACTATACTTACTGTTGTGAACTCTCACTATACTTACTGTTGTGAACTCTCACTATACTTACTGTTGTGAACTCTCAGTATACTTACTGTTTTGAACTCTCATTATACTTACTGTTTTGAACTCTCATTATACTTACTGTTGTGAACATTGAAAACAGCTATAAACTGTTGGCTGTACATTGATTGTTCATATCAAGATAGTTTGTAAAACAGACGCTAGACGTGTCTGTTACGTTCAACATAACACCAGCGACGATAACAGGGCCCGCTAGCTGACGACATGTATTTAAGGAAATATTAATTGGCGTAAAATGCAACTTTGAAAAGTCTCTTAAGGGAAAAATATCATTCAACGATTTCCATAGAATATTATTTGTATATTTGTTTTAGATCCTGCCCTCCTTCTGTCTCACGTCGGTAAAATTGTCAAGACCATTTTCCTTCGGCGAGATTGAAGAAGGCCATAGAGCCCAAACAATTCTAATATTCTATGGATCTTTTCAGTAAAATGTTTTCAAATTGATTCCCAAACCACCACCAAAGCTTCCGTCTTTAGTGTTACCAATAGGGAATTCCGAAAATCGGACCAATCGGCGCTTGCTGATCAGAATCTCGCCAAAAAAGGCAGTCCTGAACAATGAGCGATGACTAGCGGAGAAAAAGTTTTGGCTGATAAAATTAAAGATACATTCGAAACGTTTTATTTAAATCTAAGTATGGAATGAATAGTTAGGTAACTTAAGTTGATTCCGAAACGACCTTTCATCATGCAGCCAAATCCGCCAGGGTCTCAATTCTTCTAATATTTGTGTTACAACTTACTTCTTCAAGAAGTCGTTAAAACAGTGTTATATTTCAAACACG
The DNA here is from genome assembly GCA_032359455.1 of Chlamys rubida. Taxonomy (NCBI): domain Eukaryota; kingdom Metazoa; phylum Mollusca; class Bivalvia; order Pectinida; family Pectinidae; genus Chlamys; species Chlamys rubida. The sequence continues at coordinate 1,657 of JAUMHH010000498.1, forward strand.
GGTGGTATAATAATTTAACTCGTGATATATACATTCATGAACATCTTACAGATTAACACACTATGACGATACAAAAGGTAAACATAATTAACAGGTAACATCATTATACTGTCAAACGTCAACAGGTAAAAGTTATCGTGCACGTAACATCAGCTATAGCGACGTTTATCAAAAAAGGGGGAGATAATCCTTTGACATTCATATGGCATGTAGGGGAAGTCACAAATGTCAGAACATGAACACATTCTCGTGAAAATATAGGCGAGGGCACCAAATCTCGTTGAAGTGAGAGTTATCTACCTTAGTTCAGTTTCTCACTCCATCACATACGACTGTAGAGATCGCAGTGTTGACACACTCCACGTGTTCCTACATATCTACACCGTATACTTAGATAAGCATTATTCACATGATATATTAATACAAAGCGTGCTGAGCAGTTCACACAAATGCAGATTTTCAGCCGTATGAACAATTTCTAACAAAATCCAAATTTTATTCGTCTGTGTTCACTTGTAAACAATTCTTCAGCATATAAGTTTACAATCCCGACGACTTGCACTTCATTTTGTCTCTAGGATGATCCAATATTTAATGGGAATGAATGACATAAGCACCTCGTGCACCCTTTCTCAGCCAGATGGAATGTAACGTGTCAGTCATTGTAATAACGCCACATACTGCACTACATAAAGGAATGTCGTTATACAGCACCAACAATGCATATTATATATACAGGCAAATGGCAGCAATAATTAAAAAGGGAACCTTGATTAGGTGAGAAAACACTATTCTAAAATCAGTGAACTCTTACTTATATGTAATTTACAAAACAAGTCAGCATATCGAAGAGAGGGAAGAAATCCTGTTATTTTGCTTTTTTCGATTGGTTTCCATAAATAACTCTATACAGTGAACATATCACAGTCACAGGGCATGTGCCAAGTAACCAACGACGCCCACTAGAGAAGCCGTACCGACGCCAATGAACCGCCGACGCCCAGTAGACATGCAGGCCACAAGACGCCTAGTCGCCGCCGACGCCGAGTATCCGAAAAGCTCATTGGGCTAAATGTAGGGTCAGGCAAACTTGAACTGGAATGTCTTATCTTACAGGAATGTTATCCCAGTAAGACGTAAACTTCTAAATCAATAGATTCTTAATAATACACGGCGAGACTTTGGACAGCTACACTGTACAAGTTTTGTTGATAGTTATGCGGCTAAGATTAAGAACTCAAATGTCTACATTAGTGATAAGAGTTTAAGTTTAGAAAGCATGTCAGCACGATAGACTATTTTCACACCCCGTCCCCCGTCCCACGTCCCCCGTCCCCCATCCCCGTCCCATTCCCACCCATAACACACACACTGAGTCACGATCACGTGATAGGCGCCTTTGAGAGTAGAGTTCCAACCCTAGTTCTCTCCTTTGTATAACATCAAAAGGTCATACTATTTACACGCAGGGTAAAACACTCAGTACAAAACCAAAGTACAACAAAACGTCTTTATACTTTTAAGAGCACATCCTTGTCTGTAAGATGTTTTAAATCTTTGCGACATCCGTGTTGTTGTCAGGAGCTTTCATTACGACTTCCGTTTCCGTTTTTTCGAGCGTGTTGGTATGACTGGCGGGTTTTGAGGGATGTAGACCGGTGTTTGTTGTTTCGGATATGTCGTAATCATTTGTACTGTCTGTTGTCCGCAAACTGTCCGTCTTTATGGCCTGGATACAGCGCTGTTGGTGAGAATATAAGTCTTGTTTCGATTATATTGTCACGTATAAATATGACATATGACCACGCATATGCACTCTCTACCACACAAATTATTATTATATTAACATCTTGCATTTAAAGAAAAAAAGGTCGATGTAGAAAACAATTGTTTTAATGTGATATATCAATACTTCGTACCAAAGAGAAATCTTAAATCAATTGCAGAATTCAAATGAAGCCAGTTTCAATACTAGACTATATAGAATTTGGTACCAAAATATGTTCTCCAAGGCACATGATCAGAATTCCTTCTGACATATGACAGTACCTGACGAAACGTCCCCTTCTCGTTAAAAACTGCATGTACCGCCCCGAAAATGAGTCCCAGAATGATAGGCGAGGCTGCGATACACCATCCCACCGTCTCAGCCTCCCTCTGGTCGTACCCCACTACAGGGAACGGGTATACGTACACCGCACAGTAGTAAATCAGCATGGCCTGTAATACAGTAAATATATACACATACACTCACTGCACAGTAGTAAATCAGCATGGCCTGTAATACAGTAAATATATACGTACACCGCACAGTAGTAAATCAGCATGGCCTGTAATACAGTAAATATATACACATACACTGCACAGTATTAAATCAGCATGGCCTGTAATACAGTAAATATATACACATACACTGCACAGTAGTACATCAACATGGCCTGTAATACAGTATATAAACAGTAGAGACGTTCACCGTGAAGTAGTATATCAACATGGCCTGTAATACAGTATATAAACAGTAGAGACGTTCACCGTGAAGTAGTAAATCAGCATGGCCTGTAATACAGTATATAAACAGTAGAGACGTTCACCGTGAAGTAGTAAATCAACATGGCCTGTAATACAGTATATAAACAGTAGAGTTTCCCGTGAAGTAGTTAATCAGTAATGGCATGTAATTTAGTATATAATAAGTATAATTAATAAGTGAACATGACCTGTAGAACAGTTTATATTCTGTATATAGTATGACACTACTTCACTATCATATTCTCTACATAATTACAAAGGGGATGAGGGATGTCAATCCATATACTTAAAGAAAATACAAAGGGAGATAATCGGTATATACTTACCGCGGGAACTAATGATGATAGTCCGTACCACAGACTCATACAAGCGCGCTCTATCGGCAGATACAGGCATTCCTGTTTGACTGAAAAGGTGGAGATAAAACACATTAAACTCCAAATAAGGAATAATAAAGGAATGCATAGATATACAGTAATACAGAACAGCATACCCCGATATCTACAAATACGTCACTTTTCATACTCTGTCATTTACAGTGTTTAGTCATATAACAAATGGTGTTAGACCGGAAGTTTCAATCTCTAAATACTGTTATATACATAGTGTATGTGCAATTATTATCATCAACAGAATATCCGGAGGTGATCATTATTCGTGTATTCCGTCTCCGTCACTTGTTTCTGTGTTTGGTTATGCTTTTCCGGTTTCCTGAATAAAACAAGAAGTTGAAAAAAAGGAATTCTTTTCAACATTTCCTTTTTCATTCCCTAAAATCGCATGAAAAATACAATACGGTCATTTCGTTATAAAATATTCAAGTTAAAAAGCTGATTTTTATTTTTGTCCGTTTTATAACTGTCAAAATGTCTGCTTATAAAATAAAAATGTATACAAAATGACCGTTTTTTCATAAATGCGACCTGCGATATACAGTGTCGACCAAGGGTTACGTCCCTTTATTGGAAGTACCCGGATATACTGGACTTACTGTAGCCGGTAATGAATGGTACCATACTGATGATGATGACAACGAAGATGAGACGATCGACGTAGCTGTTCACAACCATGTAGATGAAAATTCCGGCCTGTAAATGAGATAATAAAACTAAAACTCAGCAGGCTGTACCGTTAAAATCAAATTCAACATAGCACATGGTTAAACGGTTAGATATTTAAATAAAAATTATTCCCAGAAATCTAAAACTAAATTCGTTAACGCATTTATTTCGCGTTTGAAAATATTTCCCGTTGACAACATTACGTTACTAGTGACGCGATCAGGACTTAAACTGCCGATTGTTTTGTGACGAAAACCCAGACACCCGGGGCCATTCGATTAACTTTTTGAGGCAGATACCAGGAACGTAAAACTGAAATCCTAACGTCGTACCTGTGATGCAAACGGCAGACTAACGATGAAGGAGACAGTACAGGCGATGGCGACGAGGCACTCCCGACGTCTGACGATCTTCATCACTTGGAGAGGTATGACGGGGAGAAGCGTCTCCCAGATCGTGACGAGGTGGACCGCCTGATGAACGATGCCGAACAGGAAGGAGATCAGGTAGACACTGAACGCAACGAACGGTAGGTGGCGCAGCTTGCCGTACATACCTACCAGTAGGTGTGAAAGTCCTAAAGAAAGAGACAGAACATTATATCATCAATTCAATAAATCTAGTTATCTGTATCCGGATATTTCTTACCTTACCTAAAGAAAATACTGTACCCTGTTTATGCATGACTTCAATAATTTCGTTTGACCTTTACGTACCTAGTTTGACCTTGGTCTGATCAGGTTTAATTTTTACGTACTGGTTTTACATTACATTCCTGAATCAGGGTTAAACTGGGTTGACCCTCACGTACATGGTAAACTGGGTTGACCCTCACGTACAGGGCTACACTGGATTGACCCTCACGTACAGGGTGAACTGGGTTGACCCTCACGTACAGGGTAAACTGGGTTGACCCTCACGTACAGGGTAAACTGGGTTGACCCTCACGTACAGGGTTACACTGGGTTGACCGTCACGTACAGGGTTACACTGGGTTGACCCCACGTACCTGGTTTGACTCCATTGGCCACAGCTATGAAACCAGAGTTACTGTCTGCCTGGAAAAACTGTCCGAATGCCAACATGAGAAGAACCGGAAGTGTACCGTAGATTGCAAGCAGAATGATCCACGACCTACAAATATGCGAAAGGAGTATAATCCATCGGAACACCTCAGGTGATATCATAAGAGCTTATGATATGTACTTATACGGACGAATGTAATCAGAATTTTCGAACCAGGGAAGATAATACAAAATGAACAGGATCTGCTGGACCAAGAATGAACTGTCTTTTAACATCCGACAGTGTATTAACCGCGGAGTTATATTATGTACACATTTATTTCTCATTTGATGATTGAAGTCGTCGGCAGACAATCGTTGACTCTGACAGAACACACATCAAATAAACCTTACACTTCTTCACAATGGAAAAAGACTAGCAGTGTCAAAGCCGTGACGTTAAAGCTACACACACGGCTAAAATACACAGAACTTACGCGTTGATGACTTTCTTGCTGTTGTAGAGCTGGGCTCCCATGGAGGGCAGGATCCCGGCCCACAGTCCGACACTACCCATGTGGATCAGCAGGGCGCTCACCCACGGCTGTTACAACAATAAACCAACCTCATTAGTCTGCACAACTATCTATTACAGTATACCGCTCAAAGTTCCATGTACCACTGCTAAAAACTAAAAGTTTGTCTTGGATTAAATATTTTTCCTGCATAACTACAACTTTGATAAATTAGTTTTGAAAAGAAAATTATACCTCGTGGAACTTGATAACAAAAAATGATAAAGATGATATAAACTGAAAACTGAATCAATAACAGCGTTCTAAGTGTAAATTACAACGGAACCCAAGACATTCGATCATTATACTGTCGCTCTAAACAGCTGAGCTGCATGGCCGATGCTGCAATGTGGTACTCTGGCTCAGCTACATATTATAGCCAAAAGGAAATTAAGGGGGGATCGCTGTTTGTACCTTTACGAAAAACATCAGTGGGGTCTTTTATATTTGACCGGCAGTGGGGCAGCAACCATCATCTGATTGAATTACAGTATCACAATAATTAGAAACTATTACATTGAAATATAAAGACAGTTAAGATGATTGCAATGTTAGACAGTCATGAGTCTTTGAAGGGTATTCTAACGTACAAAGGTATCGACGAGCTTATGTCTGCATAACATTCAAACCTTTGGTTGAGCTAGATCCAACAACGTCCTGGTCCTGGTCTCTCTTGGGACCACTTCCTCAATGACGTCACTTTTGTTGTTTTTTGATGGAACCACACGGTATTCACGAAATTCTGGTGGGGTGTACTCGTCCGGTGGTCCGACAGCGATGAACGCATACATGAAAACTACAAAGGCCAGTACGAGACAGACAGGCGTCAATCCGTACACAATCTGAAAGTGTACACAATAAAGTTGGTTTTCTACACTCTTAGAAACAAATACAAACGAGGAAATGTGTCTGTTTATGCCTGTGAATTCTCTTTACATACAAAGTTAGTTACATTATTGTAGCTCAAACCTTTTGCAGTAATATCATAAAATGCTTTATCTATTGGATTTCATTGATCACACGACGAGAAAATATAACATCGTGTTCCCCTAACGCGCTCGACTTTCCCGATCATATTTTTCCTATTCGCAGCTTCGATAGAAAAATTCGCATGCTACACCACACCTGAATTCCAAGTGACTAGAGTAAACAGCAACAATGTTGCAGAAGCCTGACCATATTCACTGTTGTGTTATTGTTCAATTTCGGTATACTATACTATTTATTACCCTTGCGGTAGGGATACACGATTCTTTGTTTCCCTTCGATTAATAACGATTGATCTCGGGAAAGCAAAAAGATTGTGTTTGCCTACCATGCACAGGGGCGAAAAATGTATAGTGAAACCCTGGACTGTCTGCTGTAGCACGCTCACCTTGCCCAGCCCTTGGAAGCCCTTGAAAGTCATCAAGTACGTAACCATCCATGTCGCCAGGAGACACAGGGCTATATACCAGACCACGTGACCACCTTGGCCTATGTGTTGGGAACGCTGCAGAAACCCTTCGCTGGAACATAGCACATGCATATATACATAACTGTTAATCTGTTTGCATACGCCCACTAATCCTGTTTAATTTCTAAACACTACTGCATTATATGAACATATTTTGTTTGAATAGAAAATGGATTTGTAAAATGGAGTTTGGAAGAAAGTGTACTCACTGGAAGTGTATCGATGCGTAGTTTGGGTCAGTATTCCGTAAACTGCAAAATACAAAATGCTTATTTTTCAAACCGTACTGCGACTGGGCAAATGTACTGTCTTTTAGTTAGAGCCGCAGTGTAATGATCAGACGTCCAGACCCCTGATCCGAACCCCTTGTATATTGTACATTCAGAACACTGTTAACACCTTATTACTACAATTATTTTATCTTTATTTTTTTCTTAAAAGTCCACAAGTCATTGTTTTCAGAAACGATTTATCAAAGTTATAATAATGCAGAGAAAAAACCCACTCCAAATGCATAGTGACAGTTTTTGGCTTTGGTACGTGGATTATCAACGCTTTATAATACAATCGTTATAATTTTTCTAAACATGTTGGACTGAGCAGGGTCTTGCATATGTATACTTTCAAACTTTATCTCAGTGTTGTATCTGTCTTTCTACATATTTAACATATAATATACTATGATCTAGATGTAACTGTAAATATTTACCCAAGAGAGTCGTTCTTGAAAGCCGCGAACATGTAGTAGAGGGAATAGCTGAGTTCAAGGCCGTTTACGAGAGACCGGATATACGTCATCAACAATATGGCCACCGCTGAACCTGAAGGTGAAAACATTAATAAGAAAGCGTGCCTTGGTACAGTAAGTGGTTCGTCTGGTACGTTAAAACATGCACGTCTGCTAAAGTTTTTGTATCATAATGAAATATGTAATGGACTGTTGTCATGCATGTGTCTATTACCTAGGCTACAGACCATAGTTTATTGTTGATGAATTCAATTATTGTTTAGCAGGAAGGAGACGGAATCTTCTGGAAAGAAGCTCGAGCTTGCTGTATCACCTTACTGCTACAGACCAGACATGGCGAGCAGTGCAGCAGCGATACCATGTCAGAGAGCGAACTCACGCGACAACGAAACAAGATTTAGAAAGCACTCGCCGGTCTACGCCAGCTATACATAGGGAACCTATATCATATGACAATATTCCATTAAGAGTTATTTAGATTCTATGTTGAACAATAAGGCCGCAGTCTGGTTACTAATGGAGTTGAATCCACTTGAGATATTTTTTCCGCCAATAACTCGGTCATGTGTCATGAACTCGATCTAAGTAGTTGCCTGAGTATCGACAGCTGGACCAAACGCTTCGTATAAAAATCCAAATAAAAACAAGATCTCCCTCGACTAATAGTAGTCACTCTTTTTGCGCACAAGGGGTATGAAATTGGGAGAAAACCGGAGTACCCGGAGATAACCCACGTGGTCGTGCGGGTGACACCATGCATTTTTACCTCCGATCGGGGAATCGAATCCTAGTCTAACATCTTGGTTAAAGGCGAGTGATCTAATCACTGCCCCATCCGACCACCCAATGTTACAGTGTTATCAAACATAACAAATATGAACTGATGGTATGAAATCTATACTTAGATTGTTACAGACCCTGTTACTGTTTATAGATTGATCGCTAAACCTACACTACATTATTATTATTAAAGTAGTAACGACTCATCAAAACCACCAGGACATACAGAGGACATCAGACTAGTACACGTGAACGGTAGATGTACAGGGTGAACGGTAGGTGTACAGGGTGAACGGTAGATGTACAGGGTGAACGGTAGATGTACAGGGTGAACGGTAGATGTACAGGTGAACGGTAGATGTACAGGGTGAACGGTAGATGTACAGGGTGAACGGTAGATGTACAGGGACACTGAAGTTAAAAGACAAAGGCCTCTACTATTTCAAATGATATACCAGGTCAATTATCGTCTTTACAATGTTTCCCGATTACCCAATTCTAATATAGGGGGACACAACTGGTCTATTATTTCCCCGAACAGAAACGATACCTATGATGGCGCAGAATGCTTCCTCTAAGTATTCTGTGCCTGTGCAAATTAAGGCAGTGCTCATTTGTCGTATGTTCGATCGTGGAAACGACGTTATAACAGCGTCAGAGGGAATTAGATTCTAATAGAAAGATGTTATGAAATTTTCAGCTCTTAAATTCCATGCATGATATACAGTTGATACCAAAAATAGCATTTGACTACAATGCGGTGCGTTCGACACCAGAGCCCGACGGCAAACAAAATCGATGTTTATGACAACGAGCGTAATGTTATTATGCGTTAATGTATTGTAATTGTGCTTTTTTATCGATAGTCATATTTTAGGGATTTTAACGCAAATTGAAAACCGCTTAATAGATATTCCACAAGGAGTGGCGTTGCTAATTATGTTATTTTAACTCGAGTGAGTTATTTTCTGTTATACGTATTGCCGTAAATCACAGAAAATAAAATAAAATTACCTGTAAATTAACGATCAAGTTATTAACTTTCCTCTAGATAAACCCCAAAAAATTCCTGCGTTCCTGAGACATGTATTTAAATGTTCAGACATAAATTTTGTTTCAACGAAATACAAGGTACAGCCTACCAATTTCCCAGTGAGAAGAGTAGCAGGCCCAAAATTGTAAGTGGTTCTGAACAAAAAAACCGAGCTAGACAAGTCTCGGGGAATGACGAGGAAATGCGTTGGTGACATGATGGGGAGGTGAGATGTTAAACCGACAAGCCACTGGTTCTCAGGAGGTGAGTTGGGGTACCGAATATGTGCAAGTTAATGGTTCTTCCAAAAGCTGCATCAATGAGTGGGTCGATTGTTTGTTGGTTCGTGTCGCACACAGTTTTTATCAATGCTGTATACAGTAGAAATTTGTCGCCGTGATCAAAGCAGTTTTAAACTTCTCCGGCAGGTTACCATTGTATATGTAAAAAGATATATCATATTCCAGTCAACATTAATAAAGATGGCCCCCGTTAAACTTGTCGAAGTATACTCCCTAAATGTCACCCCAATGATGGTATATGTGTTTACATACCATATTTTGGGGTTGGTGGTGGTGGGGGTTTAGGGTAGTAATTGTTTACCGAAAGTTTGATCAAAACACCTAAAACGTGTTACATCACTCTGAACACATCACTTTAGATATACATATATCTATACTTTAGCGAAAACTCTGGTTCCTGTGAAAATATAGCTATACTTTAGCAAAACCTCTGGTTCCTGTGAAAATATAGCT